>JAUMHI010000068.1:9302833-9324064 GCA_032359435.1 Enteromius unitaeniatus | reverse complement strand
TTTTGTAGATGAACATTTCATCATTAACTAATCACTTATAAATGTATAACAACGGAACATTATTCTAAAGTGTTACCCATTTTTTTAATATAAATATTATTTATTAAAAATTGTTATTTAAAACAATTTGAAATTAACCTGAAATGTTTCTGATAAATATTGCTATTTTAAATTTGAAATGTAATTTTGGAATAATAAAATAATATTTAAATAATAAATAATAATAATAATAATAATTATTATTATTATTAGAAGTAGTATTAATAATAATAAAAAATCTAATTTAAAATCACATGAAAATATAAATAATGTTTGTTTTTTCTTTTGTTTTAAAATTAGAATATGTACCATTTTAATAAAATAAAAATATTATTTATATTATTATTAGTAGTAATATTACTGCATTTTTCAATACTACTACTAATACTATTTATAAAAAATGTGTTGTTTTTATTAACAACAACAAGTCATATAGAAAATCTATAGTTTTTAATAAAATTGCAATTCAAAATGCACTGAAATAATGCTAATATTTTTATTGTTATGTTTAGATTAATTAAAAAAAGAGTGACAACTGATTCAACTGATGTGTGTTAATAGGCATGTGTGTCAATGTGTAAAACACATCTATTTATCTTTTTAATATTTAATTACTTTGTATATAGTGTACAGATAATGGTTCATCCAATCAGAATTTAGAGCAGGACCTGCTTTGTAACCATGTGCCATGGATCCCTACCCAGAATGCTCCATTGCAGGCCTCACCTGAAGTGTGTACGGTGTGCAGCGCAGACAGCTCTTTCTGGATCAGCCTGGCTTGAGCATCTGACACCACGAGGAAGAGAATAGAAGGTGCGGGCTCCCCCGTGCTCGAAAACAAACTGCCGTCACGGGCCAGTCCGCCGTCCCACACACCGTACAAGAACAGCTCAGAGCAGGACACGCTAACGGCTACCTCACCCTCCCCATCAGCACCTACAAATACAAGAAACAAGCAGGATTGTTCACAGAACTTTGGTCACAGATATTTTAAATACACCATGATAAAGCTGACATCCCTAGTAAAAACAAAACTGTTGAGTATATGATTCAGTAATTTGCTCAAAACAAGCAAGAGACACTAAAAACTCAATGCAAAGACGTGATTAGACATCCTGCGGCGCGCTCAACTTGAAAAATCTGAACTTTGGCGAACATTTGCGCTGCATTAACCAATCAGGAGCTTGCTCTAGTAGTGAAGTGATTACTACGTAGCAAGCAGAGGCAGAATTCTGAAACTATGGAGGACAAAATCATTGTCTCTGTATGATCTTCAAATTTTCATAGAAACAGGAATAAAGCGGAAATAAATAATAGATTCATTAAACAAAGTGATATACCCAAAAATATTTGGCTTTTAGGCGTACACTAGCATATGTACATCAATGCTAATAGCTAACAGCCATTAGAAAAGTCCAACAACAAATGATGTCATGCCAAATATCCGCATTCCCTCAGAAAAAAAAGAAAAAAGTCACATTATTCAAATAAAATAAGTCTGGCGTTGACTAGACTAAGTCTAAGGTGTGCGCCAGCATATGTAAATCAATGCTAATAGCTAACAGCCATTAGAAAAGTCCAACCACATTTTGTTCATGCCAAATATTCTATTTCCCTTAAAAACGTCACATTGTTCATATAAATGAGTTTCAAACTGTGCCTGGCATTAACTTCTTTAGGTGCGCGCTAGCATATGTGCATCAATCCTAATAGCTAACAGACACAAGAAACCATTTTTTTATTCTCAAATGTCCTCTTTCCCTCAGAAAAATGTCACATTATTCATATAAAATGGTTTCAAACAGCAACTGACATTAGCTTGACTACCTTTTACGTGCGCACTAGCTCACATATGTCAATGCTAGTAGCTAACAGCCACTTATCAAAATGCTCTCTTTGGATACACTCTGATATTTAGCCCCCATTTTTCACGATCTAATCACACTTTTTATTTTTCTTGACAAATCCCCTTTTTCCCTCAGAAATATGTCATATTAGGTAAGCAAAATGGATTTCAAACAGCCTGACATTGATTAGCTTTTAGGCACACACTAGCATATACGTCAGCACTAATAGCTAACGGTCACAAATGTATCACAAAGGCTTGATAAAATGCTCTCTTTGGCTCCCGAAGCAGGATGGCCTTGTTCGAATGATTTGTTTTAATGTCTTTCAAGTTGGTAGCTTACGCACAAAGACCCCAGAAAGCTAAGAATAGAGAGACGCTAGTCTGAAACCCTCATAAGCATCTTATACACACACAGGTGTTCTACTGAACACGGTCATTAATACAGGGGTGACTGAAGTCGCGCAAACAAGTTCTCTGGTCTTCCTCTGTCTCGCACACATAAATAGAGTCTTAATCTGAGCCGTCTTAGCGGTGAAACTAAGAGAGAGGAGGGAGAGACCTAGGGTCACAGACAGTTGAGGAGAGACAAAACAGGGTGAAGGGTCAAAGAGCTCTGCTGGACGCCCATCTAATAAGCCCATTGGTGTATTTACACTTCTTCGCCACACGGGGCAGCACCACAGTAAAACATTGGTGTTTTTATGTATACGCTTTGTATTAGTGATCAGATTTGCTCACTGGGTGTCCGGATTTTATATTAGCATGTGACTAAATGTTTGTACTCCATGCTAACATGCACAGATGTAATGGAAAACACCTGTTTAAACTAGTTTTTCACTGCTCTTCCCAGCATGAGCACCAGACTGAATAAATTAATCCTTTAATGGTCTCTCTCTCTCACACAGTTATTATAGATGTTTGTCTGTGTTTGTCATTTTTAAACTCGAATGTTTAAATTCAAATTTTTTTCAAAAGTATGTTACCTGTTAGCTTTAATTCTGTATAAGTACATTAAATATATTATTAAATATTACAAAATTATTTTATATTTCCAATCATAATATTATTAGATGCATTTTTAATGTTTAATTTTGTATAAGTTTTTATTTATGAGTAGATATAAATATTATTTATTAGTTAAATATTAAATATATTATGAAACAAGTTATTAAATATTATTATCAACATTTTAATTATACTAATAAAAATATTTACAAATCTTCAGTTAAATGCACAGACACACATACTATATATATATATATATATATAATTTTTAAAATTAAATTATAAAGACAGATATATACACAATAGTTTTTTTTTACATTTGTATTATTTAGACTATTTTTAGATTTGTTTAATATATATTTATTAAATAATACCCTATTCATTTATTTTTAAATACATATAAATAATATAATTCTATATTAGATGTAAATATAATATAACACAAAAAAAGAAGAAGAAAAAAATGTATATCTATATTTATTGTACACTTTAATGGTCTGTTGTCTCTGCTTATTTCTCAATATACCCCAGTATTTATTGTCTAAAAAAAAATAAATAAATAAAAAAAACAGATTATTAGTTTATTAGTAAATACCTTTCAGCGGTACAGAGATGCCTTCATCTGTGATCTATAAAAGAAAGAGAGAAGGAAAACATTGCATTAAGACAAAAGCCAAACATGGACGGGAAAACAAAGGGTTGGCGGTCTCTTAAAACGGCTGACAACAAAGTCTGTCCACCACCAGATATTTAACAGATTGAAGATATAAAAGAGCCATTCTGCCACAGATGGAAAAGCAGAAAAGAACACAGCCACATAAAACGTTGGTCAACGAACCCAAACCAGAACAGAGGACGTTCCTGCTGGGATTCGTTCCGATAAAGACAACAAACTCTTGACACTTCCTCTCTGTTCCAAAAACCAGCACTGGCAGAAAACTTACTAAAACCAACCTCAACAGAGACTGATCTGGAACAGTCTACATAGACAGGAAACAACAAAACATACCACAATAAGAGTAATAAATATCTATGCAATATGAATATTATTGTATAGCATACAATTATAATAGAGACTTGCTAAATAGTTCATTTTCTTGAATAGAAATCCTACCAGCCTTACATATCAATCATGAAACGTGACACAATGAAGCTAAAATGCGAAATAATTCGTTATTGTATAAAATGATTCAGACTGAATTCAGATGAAAATCAATGTGCAAACTAATGACTAAGAATTGTGCATTGTATTAAATCATTTAAATGTGCAAAAATGTAAATCAACTGATTATTTAAGCTTCTTTAAAAGTAAAGAAATAATATCATTTATTTATCCTTTTTAAAAATTTTTTGAATGATTTTTAAGTTCAAATTTTAAGTAAACATTCGAAAACAAATGTCAGGTTTACAAGGTTAAAAGAGGCAGCTCACTGGGTTCTGGAACAGAGACACTAACCTGTTGATCACATCCACACGTTCCACACGCGTCCCTTCCCCCCGGCTACACTCATTAAACTCATCCTCAACGAGCAGCCCCCTCCAGGAGAGCACAACTCATGTTTAACGGCTTGTTAAACGAGAGCAGAAAAGCCGGTGTTAAGTGGTTTTTCAGCACTGCTGGACACACAGTGATAACCTCTGCTCCCTGTCGGGGCCAGTTAACTCACAGCCGCTGTTGTTGTTGTTCAAATAAACATGGCTTTCAGTCGCTCTGCAGCGTTTTGGGCTTTGACTTTGGGAATTTTCTGGCCAACACACTTTCGTCGGTCTCTTAATTACATCTGCAGCCCGATGTCGGCTAGCTTGTTGCTTTGTGGTTTGTAGCAGGAACGGCCAATTAAAATACTGGAATAACAGATGTCCTTTATTATACAAACAACAACAAGAATCGAATTGCGTGATTGGCCGAATGAAAGAGCTGGACCCATGTGTTGGAAACTCATCCAGGCCAGATCTGGAAGATGGAAGCTAGAGGCCTAATCCAATGTGACTATATAAGAGAGTTAAGATCTTCAGACTGATGTCAAGTCTAGTGGGTTTGAGTCCACTGCTCAACCACTTTTATAATCTAATACAACTAAAAAAAACATTTTTTCAGCATAAGCTTGTCTCACCACAATGGTCCCGTTGGCCTGCGCTTCGACTGTGTCGTAATGGAGTCTGCTGAAGTCCAGTTCTATAATGGAAGGCACTTCTACTTTGGTCGCTGACCTTTCACCTCCTGCGTTTGTCTTTGGGCTCTTCTGGTTCCCTGACTGAAGCAATAGAATAAAAAAAAATTATTCATTTATTTATTAGTGCTAGACATGTGCCGGTATACTGTAAGAGGCCATTCACACGCGGCGTCTTTTGCGTGCTTAAAGGGTTAGTTCATCCAAAAATGAAAAATCTCTCATTAATTACTCACCCTCGTGTCGTTTCAAACCCTTCGTTCATCTTCTGAACACAACGAAGGGATTTTTGATGATATCAGAGAGCAATCAGACCCTCCATAGACAGCAATACAACTGAAATGATCTCAGTCCAAGAAACATAGCAAAATCTACTCTAAAAGGCCTGGAAGACTTAAGTCACGTGAGAATGTTGTAATTACATTATGTTATTTTTGTTTGCTTCGCGCAAAAAAGAAAAAAAAAAATATTTCATTCAATTCATTCATTTAAAAAATTAAATGAAGTTTATCCACATGGACTGTTTTACTGGTGTTTTTAGTACGTTTCTGGATCTGGGATAATTTCAGTTGTATTGCTGTCTATAGAGGGTCGGGTGGCTCTCTGATGTCATTAAACAAATCTTAATTTGTGTCAAGATGAATGAAGGTCTTACGGGTTTGAAACGATGTGAGGGTGAGTAATTATTGACATAATCTTAATTTTTGGGTAAACTAACCCTTTAAGTTCGTTAAAAGCATAATGGAAGCGACACGGTCACAACGTGCACATGGTGCGACATGCGTTTTTTTCCATTTCAACTTTTCAGAATGCCGCAAGCGCACACTGGTTCATTCGACAAGAACCAGCCAATCTGCTTCATTCTCTCCCGTAACAACATTAAAAGCTCAGCCAAAACAAAGCAAGTACAGTGATAGCAATTTTAAAGTAAATTTAGACGGCTGATAATTACGAACGCTTTTGAAAAAAAAGAATATTAATAAAAAGGAGAAAGTGGCACGCCTAGCATTTTCCACATGTTTTTAGAAATGGCATGAATGGTTCCTAATGTGATATAATGAAGATGTTAATTATGCACGGTATTATTATCATGGGCACTTCAACATACCGAAAATGAAGAGCGGAAATGCAGCCGTTACCCCGTAAAATCCAAAAACAAGTTACGAAATATTTCGTTCAAAATCGGAAAATGAATCGCTACCGATTCTGAAGATGATCTTGAGTAGCTCGCCAGTGATCTACAGCTTTGTTTATCAACTGCCGCTTATTTTAAAAACAGCTGATTGAGATTTACCGCTAATCAAAGAACCGGCTTTACTGACGAAACGCGCATAAATAAATGAACAATTAAATCGCCCAGCCCTAAAAGTGATACCTATTGCTCTTTTAATTATTTTGCATTGTTTAAAGTGTTTTACTTCATAAAGTTATGCATTTATTGTATTTAAATGTTCATTTATTTTTGGTATAAGAAAAAAGGTATTAAACCTGTTATACTGTAGAACCTTTACTAAAGGTTCAAAGAACCTTTACTGACGAGATGCGCATAATATATTGTACGCTATATAGCGCCCAGCCCTAGTATTTACTGTAACTAAATTTCAAAACAACAAAAATTTCAGACAGGACAGAATTATTTTTTTTTTTTTAAATGGCCTGACAATATCTCATCTGACTGCAGATCACAGTTTCAAAAGTCTGTCATTTTATCTGGTAGTAAAGACATTCTGGGACTAAGTAAGTGCACTTCTTGCAAAAGCAAAAGAGCCAGAAGCAGCAGTTGTGAGTGAGGTAGCCAACCGTAGCTGTGCATCTACATTAACAGCGGGAAATATTTTGTTAAAGTGGACAAATTAATCGCTTGCATTAGCGTGCTACCTTTGACAGCACTAGTTAAACATTTGATCAGAAATATACCTCACTTTTTTAAAAACATAAATAAATAAATACAAATTAAAAATAGTCATATATATTATAACCAATTTTATTGTTATTATTATTATTATTATTATTATTATATTATTCATTCATGGTATTACAATTATTATATATATATATATATAATTTTTTTTTTTAATGACCTGTTCTGTTTATTCCTGTAATTCAAAACTGATTTTTTTCAGCATCATTACTCTAGTCTTCAGTGTCACATGATCCTTTAGAAGTTATTCTAATATTCTGTTATCAATGGTAAAATTAGCTGTGCTGCTAAACAAATGTGCATTTTTTCAGTGCTCTTTAATGAATACAATGTATAAAAAATATATAGCTTTTTTAACATTATACATGTGTTTACTGTCACTTCTGATCACTTTTTAATGCATCCTTTTTAAATAAAATAGTATTTTTTTAAACAATAAAAATAGAGACCACAAACAGCATTGTTAATTTTATACTGTACACAAAGCCAACACTATTATGTACTAATAACCAATGCTTTTAATATACAATATTGCATTTTTGGTCATAGTTTATTGATTTATTTTTTTACATATTGGAAACCAACAAAAATTAAATTTCATTTGCATGCTAGGCTATAGGTGAACACACCAGCTGATATTGAGAAACACCTGAGTCGCATTCCGGTAATAAACCTCAAACATCCTAACCCTGTGACCAAGAACCCATCGCTTCTCGCAACAACCTTTCTACTTCAGATCAGAGTGCAAATACCGAAGATAGAAGCCTCTCATACCGTTGTGCCATATTGAATTTGTTCTACTGTCACAAAAAACAACGTAAATTAAAGACGTGTCCTGCTTGGACAAACAAAGCTAACGATTGTGACAAAGGAAATTCGTTGAAAGGGTTTGATGAACAGTTGTAAACAAGGGCGAACCCAAAACTCCACAGCCATGCTGAACAAATCTAGACTTCAAAAGACAGATGTGCATGAAGATAAGTTGGAATGAGTCAACATTTGTTTAGCATAGTCCTTCGGCAAAGATTCAAAGCTTCTTCAAACGAGACTGATTCTCCAGGACACAAGAGCTTTAACCAAATGGTGTGGGTTAGATTTTAATAACGATAGGGACATTTGAAGATCAGTCAAAGATGTAACAGTTTTCCATTCCACAGAAAGTACTTATAAAATACCTTTGGAAAATCGGGGGTCAATAAAGGTTGAATTATTTTATTCAGTAAAGGCACATTAAATTATTGGAGAGTGACAGTTAGGACATTTATAATGCTACAAACAATTTTGGTTTCACTTTTGAACTTCATGTGACATGGGAACTAGAGTTATGATGCTTTGCATCACAGGAATAAATTCAATTTTAACATTTTAAAATAGAAGGCGATAAAGCACAATGATATTCCACAATATTACAGTTTTTTACTGTATTTATGATCAAATAAACGCAGCTTTGGTGAGTCTGTTTTTGTCGAGTTTAATAAAAGAATATAAGAAATTTAGCAATTTGAATGTTAAAGCATAAAAATGTAATGTTATCTGCATGTAAATGTTGAGATTTTAATAAAAAAAAATAATAAAAACATACAATTCTTATTTTATCTAGGGACTGCAGCTGAAAAATATGGAAGTTAATAAAAATAATTAAATAAATGTTGAAATATGTTTAAATTGTTAAATACATAAAATGAAATACTTAAATACATAAAAACACAAACAAATACATATACAAATACATATTTTTAGTGTTTCCTCTATTTATTTATTTGAAGAGAACGTACGTACGTTTATATTACGTTATATTGCGTACGTGTTTATATTACACATATAGGTTTCTTAACGTTTGGTTTATTATTCTTTATTTATTTCTGCTAAATAAATGAAAATTTTATTTATATATTTCTGCATTTATTTATGTATTTCATAATTTCATTATGTATTTAATGATTTATTAATATATTTCAACATTTATTAAATTATTTAATTTGGCCTTTCATAGAAAAATAGCATTTGGCCAATTCTGGCATGTTTACAGAAATGTTTTATTAACATATATATATATATATATATATATATATATATATAAAATGTGTCACATTATTGAGAAGTTATATATTTTACACTAACATCAACATCGTGCAGGAAAAGTAAAAACACAATAATTTTATAATTAAAAATTAACATCTTTACTTTCATTTCACACATTTTTGCCACTGGTTCAATTAATAAATAAGTAATAAATAAGTATCACCAATACCAGATTTCATTTTTAGCATCTCATTTGAGTTTGACTAAATTATTCAGTGACTTCTGTGAGTGTATACCCACAAACAGCATTAAACATTTCATCAGTAGCTTTTTGTGTTGGATAAAAGCATGTGCTAAATGAATGCATGTAAATGTTTATGGCATACAGTCAGTGGGGGCATACGTTTTAAACCTACAACAATTTATTATCCGTTACCTGAGCGTCCCTGATCCCCTCAGAGATCCGCTGCTCTTGCAGACTCCCAGACACGTCATTCATCTCATCAGCTCCTTCATCATCGCTGGACAGCACGACTGAAAGAGAGAGACAGATGTGTATTAACCAATCAGAAATGCCTTCACGCAAAAGGTCAGATGTTCTCGCTTCCGTGGAAGCACACAGGATGTTCTTTGGGTCAAAAAAAAACGTATCATAATGAAATTTTTGTTATATTAAATTAGGAACGAATGAAGAATAGAAGGCTTTTCAGCAGTGGTCTCAGACTTCTGGACCACACCGCACGTGTCTAAACGTTCTGGAGGAAAAACAAACTTTAGGCCTTCTAGATAAACTTCTGATGCTACATTTTCCAATGAGGTAAACGCGAGTCTTGACAGATGTTTGCTTCGGTAAACAGTTTGTGTGTGTATTTGAAAAGTTCACATGATTAACACCACCGAGGGTCAGATGGTCATTCCGACATTGTGTTCTTACAGTTCAATATTATGTTTCAAATAAAACTATCAGCCGATTTTTCTTGCATCTGGCGATTGATGAGTGTTCATTTCTAACCACGAATCTATCTTTTCCCCTTCTTCTCCGCAGCAGAAGCTTCTCTTTGGCTGGGTCATATAATGGGCTTTGAGAGAGAAACAGGGACATGGGTAATCCTCTCTCTCTCTTTTTTCCATCCTTCACCTCCTTCCCTTCCTCTTCCTGTCCACCAATCCATCAGAAAACAATAACAAATCCAATGCTATCCATCTGTTTTGCTACATTAAAAATGGTTTGAATTGGAGAGGTTTTCAAACTAAGCAGAAGTTTGTTCTAATCAATCTGTTCAAATGTTCTTCTTTTTTTGTCTCTAAAAGAAAAAAAAAATGATAATGAAAGGCTGAAGTTTTAAAGCCAGAAAAACAACCGAAAAACACTATTAGAGCTTTTTAATCGAAAAAAGAGCAAAATTAATAATTAATTTTAGTCAGTTGATGAATCATCTGATCTGATTCACTAAACTGGCCTGAATGCTCTCATTGACCTAATGATCCAGACTGGGACAGAAAAGATAATCAGTGATGAAAAAAAATTTGGGTGACCAATGACCAACTACTACTTTACTGCTTTAAGGTGTTTAGGATGAACTAGTCCTGGCTGATCATGAGAAGGAGGATGGTGCATCAGCGTTCCTCTCTAGCAGACAAAGGTGTAATGGGCTTTACCCAGACCTTGAGGTCAGGATTGCAGTAATCTAGATTGTGAGAGTGAATGCTGCTATTCTGCACACCACACACTTAAAGACATTAATCTTTATGAGGACATCCTTCACCCATTGACAGCTCAGAACAAAAGCCGCCTTCGGAACAATAAGACCGTCATGTGGTCATGGAAAAGGCTGTTTTGTTTAGATTTTTTTTTTAGGTTCATTTGGTTTTATTCTCTCCAGTTCACGCATTTCTCAATCAAGATTTTCCATTGTCCACTTTTCCTATATTAATTTAAGGATGTTACATAAGCTTTACTAGAAAAGGTTTCTTTTTTTTTTACATGACAGATTAATTAGGTTTCACTCACAAATTTTGCATGTTTACTATTTAATGTACTGATGCACAATTTCTCTGCATTATAAAAGTTATGAAAAGTTTTTATTTTACCTGTTAATTTCAGTTAAATTCAATTTTATTCTCTTTTTGTGTTCACATTTATGAATTTCGCAGTCCGCAATATCGCAATCCAGATTCAATTTCATCCACTGGTGAATGTTTATTATTTTATTTAGGCGTGCACAGTATATAAGTTATTGGAAAAGGCTTCTTCTTTTCTTTTTTTTTACTTAAGTTGATTCGATTTTTTTGTTCACACTCAGTTTGCGTTTTTAAATCTCTTGATTCCACTTAGCCCACCATTTGAAGTAATTATTTTATTTAGGGATGGGAAATCTATCAGTACAATATCAGTTACCTGAAAAATGTTTAAATTGTTACACCTGGATGTTTAATTCAGTTTTAATCTCATTTTAAATTCACATTCAATCAGCATTTCTCAATATAGATACCCAGATTGAAAATCTTGAGATTCTGTTCATTGGTGAGGGTCTACTATTTCTTAGAGGGATGCCCTGATGCATCAATTCAATTTAATAATTTAAAATCTATTTTTTTTTTATCATAGAGCAGACTAGTTACTGTATGGTAATAATATTATACCTAATATTAATATTAAAAATACTCATCAATAAATAAAATGTTGATTTTATTTTGAACCAATTATTTGGTCATTTTAAGAGACATGTCTTATTTTCTCTAGCATATTTAACTCTTTAATTAAGCAAAAATGTTTTATCCTATTACTCGATTAATCGATTACATTTTCTGAAGAATAACGGCTTACTAAAATACTGGTGAAACTTAATTACTTTATTTATTTTAACAAACCTCTAATAGGTTGGAGTTACTGTTTCTTGACCTTCTGACCCTTTCGAAGAACAAGATCTGGTGCCAATTATTGCTTTTAAGACATACGTCTTCGATTAAAGACAAAGGCAGCATGTTGCCTTTTTTCCAAGTGTTTATGGGGTAAGCTGGCATACACGGCATGCAAAAGCTGTTAAACGCACTACCCACCTCCCTGAAGGGTAAGAAAATTGAAATAAGGCAAGTTTGCATTCAAACCAATGTTTGAAAAGTGATGGAAAGAATAACCTTAAAGACAGACAAAAAAAAAGAAAGAAAGAAAAAACAGTCACACGTACTTGGCTCTGTAGAGCTAGGCTTGGATCTCTTGTAGGTCTTGCAGAAAACCTGAGGCTTCCTCCTCAATCTGCTGCTGTAAAATGACCCAAAAGGGTCTTTGCTCTCGTCCTCTGAAGGGGAAGTCAGTGGATCTTTTCGAACAGGCACAGAGGTGGCGGCTCTTTCTTCAAACGTCCTCAGACACCTAGCTCGAGCTTCCTGAAGAGTGCGGCCTGAGCGGAGGCTGGGTTCAAGATTGGACGGTATGGAATCTTCATTCAACACAGTTCCATTCTTGCTTTTGCTTGCTGCTTTCTGGAGTCAGAAGAGACAAGAACAGAGTACAAAGAGGTTACAGATAACCCTAGCTGAGTGAGACAACACCCTGTCCAAAACTGGCAAATGTTGAGCTCTTTAATATTAATTAGGTAACTCATTAATATTAACTGAACACTTAGCTAAAAAAGCAACCCTAGCATGAAGTAATTCGTATTCATGACATAGTTGGACTCTTCCATCCTTGAATTAAGTACCAACATCAGTATGACTAAATGAATATGTGCTAGTAGTATACTGATGACAGTTTGATTTAATTCATATTTATGAATCCTACTATTGTAAAGGCTCAATTCATGAATATTAAGTAACATGAATGGAAGCTTCTGGAAGGTTTTGAGGCAATGTCAGTTTAACCTATTTTATATTTAGGACCAAAGGCTACAATCATTCTATGGTGAAATGTTGCTTCATGAATACTAAGAAGGTAGCATGACTGTTTGGTCAGTTACACCTTATTAATAATTATGAGCCAAGACATCATTTAAGGTGTTATGATCCAGCATAACCACAAATACATCACATTTATGACAAATTTGTCATGTGGAAAGGAATTGGAACTTCACTACCGCTGTACCAACAACAATACAGCCATAGTAAGATGTGTAATATCACCACTAGTGTATGCCCTAATGAATATTTACATGTGTCATAAATATTCATTAGGCAACAAGATGTGACCTTATTAATATTTATAAGTCAAGACTCACGCTAGGACCATTATACACAATTGTCAGATCAATGCTGGCCAAGACTTTGCCATAGTCGGATTCGTTGCATTGACATGATCAGATGAATATTTATGAGCCCTAACGTGAAAGCTTCCATTCACGAATATTACTGAACGTGCCTGGAAGCTCCTTTGCGAAGCTCCATGGTTTGCAAAGTTTATGAAGCAACATAAGCGTGACAATTTCTATTTATGACTCTGTGCAAGTTCATATGAACAGACATGACATAATAAGAAAGCCCTAATTAATATCCATGAGCCAAGTCTGCCATATTTCAGAATTACGCTAAGCTTTGGCATACATATAAATTAGGTCAAAGTGACATTGCTTAATATCCTTCCTCGATATAAGCCCTACTATGGTGAACTTTACCCAACTTTGTTTTAGACCAGATACAACGGCAGGATCTAATTAATATTCCTGAGCTAGAACTTTACAGTAGACAGATTCTAAATTTTACAAAACCGAGTGGATCCTAATAACAGACCTGAACACAACCTCACCTTAGACGCGTCACAAACAGAACGAGTGGTCTTTAATTTGCGGTCTTCCCGTGAAACGTATGCCGTGTCCTCTGAAGTGGACGACCTCCGTGTCTCTTTCACCTGAGAGTGGCCTTGTGTCCTTTCGGTTTCTTCTTCCTCATGGAAAAGCCCACATGCCTCCAGTTCCTCAGAATCCAGGCCTAACAAGGAAGAATGATGGAGAACTTGTTGAAATAATAAAAAAAAGAAAACTCCAGGATTTTACAAGCAGCACATAACCGTCTCCTAACTGTGTTTTCTCTTTATGCAGTCCCCAGTACATATAAAACGGCCTTATTGACCAAATATCATTCCTCCAACTTGGTGGAGGTCACATCAGCCATGAAACGGGGCTAAATCGCCCAATTCCCCAGAGACGTGGAACTAGACAGAGTATAAGAGAGAAAGCCAGGGAGAAGGAGAGCAGCAGGACCATTTTAACAGATCCATAAAGTTAAGCATTTGTTTATTTATCAGCGATCCGAAGCCAGGAAAACTCTGATGCCGTCCAATATTATGTAGAGCAGGAAGTGTAGGAGGGTCAAAGGAAAGGAGACAGCTGCGAGATGTTAAACATATCGCCTGAAGCCCAATGGAGGGAAAGAGCAGAGGGACCAAGCTGATCATTAAGTTACATAGAGATGCAGAGACTTAGTAAAGTCCAAAAATAAGGGCATTTTCCCTCATTAGCTTCTTGATAATCTACATCAGATATCTCAGCCAAAGTTTACAGTTTACTTTAACTGCTTCTTTTGTTTAACGATCCAATTCATTAGGGAAAAACCAAGTCGCTTTCTGAATTATGCGGGAACAGTCATGCTATAGCTTGTTTGTGTTTTTGGCAAGAATTAATATGAAGTCAATTTTATTTTTACATTTATGGTTGAGTTTACTTTATGGTTTTATGTTTTCTTAAGAAAATGAGAGTGGTGTGTGTATGCAATATCTGGAGCAGTTCTGAAATGGTTGCCAAGTAAAAGGAAAGGAAAACATATAGTGAAATAAATATATAAAAATAAAAAAAGTTAATATATATATAAAGAGTTCATTTGCAAAAAATGATAACTTATGGTTTTTAACAATTTTCAAAAGTCATGTTTTTTTTGCATTGCAATTTATCTCAAGTAATCAGGTAAAACAAATTACTAATTAAATCAATAAAACACAATAAAGACAAGATAAAATAATAAAAAAAAAATATATATATATATATATATATATGTATAGAGGAGTGAAAATGAATTAACCTGACAATTGTTTAATTGCATTATTTAATTACACTAAATTCCATTTAAAGGTCAACAGAAACAAAATAAAATATTAAAATAAAAGTTTTGGTTATACTGTCAGTATTAAACATTTCTGAAGTTATATTTCTAACTTTCTTTTAAGTTACATACTAAAATTACTAAAGATAGATGAAGAAAAAAAAATTATATATATATATATATATATATATATATATATAAATAAAGCTAACTAAAACTTAAAAAAATAAAAAAAAAACCCTAATAAAAATGACAAAATGACTAAACTTACTAATGATCCTTAAATAAGACTGGCATGTACCTCTACGAATCTTGAAGGAAGAGCTTTCAGACGTGTCCGTATGGTTCTCATCATGGCAGAGAAGAGTATCTGAAGCTCTTTTGGGTCTCCATCTGAAACAAATAAACATAACTGTTATAAAAGCCACTAGATCATACAGGAATCTCCTGCTCTAGACCACAGACACCAACCACCATACCATAGCTCAGAGTCTCACCTGTTGTTTCCTGTGAAGTCTTTCCCTTCGGTGAGAGTCTTACACTGGGCTCTGTAACCGGGCGTCTCGGACACCTTATTGGGTGTCTTACTCGCCTGAATGGGGCAGATTTTTATGGGTTGTTTGTTCATTTTAAAACTGACCGGTCCACGTGTGGCTCTTTTGGGAAGATTATCCGAGCAGGTGTGTGATACCGGTGAAAGATCCCGTCGCTCACCGGTAAGAGATCTGCAAGAGAGAGATGGACACAAATACAAACAAAATGTGTCATAATGTAGTTGTAAATGATGTTTTGCTCTCTAAAAATACAAAATACAATTAATTCCTGTAATTACTTGAGTTCTGATATCAAAACATTCATTATATATATATATATATATATATATATATTAAAAAAACAAGGACGGATTAAAATTATTAAAATGAATTTAGGTATAATGTTGCAAAACATTTGTATTTTAAATAAATGGCGTATTTATTTATTTTTTTCTAAGTATCAAAATTCAGCAAAAAAATATTGTAGTTTTCACAAGCATTAAGCAGCAAAAACTGTTTTCAACACCGATAATGAGAACCATTATTAAAATATAGCACCGATAATAATTGAGCCAGCATATTAGAATGTTTTCTAAAGGATCATGTGACACTGAAGACTGCTGTAAATTCAGCTTTGAATTACAGGAATAAATTACATTTTGAATTATATTGCAATAAAAGGATTTATTTTTATTTGTAATAATATTTCACAATATTACTGGTTTTCCAAGATTTTTCCTCAAATAAATGCCCCCTTGCAGAGCACAGACATAGTCAAAAATATCCTTATTACTGCAACTTTGGAGTGGAGGTTTAACTGAGCCTCACACTCGCAAAGTGAGTAAACAGCTCCATCTAGTGACGTTTACCAAACTTTTCAAGCATGGTACTGTATTGTGAAGTCTTACCTCACCAACTCACTCCTCTGAGCGTCTTTCGACTGAACATTTCCATTAGAACTGCTTTTCTGAAGTGTTCTCCCGTTAAGAGCAGCTGAACCCCACTGCTTCTGAAAGATATATTACAACAAAGAGCTGACTCACATAAAAACACTATGAATGTGTAACACATTTTATTGGCTGATTATATGGACATTAATGTGTAGATAAAGGTGTTATTACCTTCTGTGAATTACTGTCCTGCAGTCGAGACAGAGGAGACAACATGTCCAGACTGCATGAATCTGACGGCTGCTTCTTTTTGGGGATTCTGAACGGGACTGCCATCTAAAACACAAATGATATATTTAAATTAGAACATATTTGTTCTCATTTCAGTTTAATACCATGATAAATCAGCATAATACAATACAGAAAACAGTGTGCATTTGTACAAGCATTTTATACAGACTTTTTGTAAGAGCAAGTAAACAGTTAAGAAATAATTGGAAGGATTTAAGAAATAAACAACATTAATAAATCAGTATGTTCTCAAAATGGAAGCGCAAAATGAATTGTTTTTACAAAATATCTGCGTTACATTTTACATGAATAAATACAGAATATTTCCACTATTATGCGAAAAAAGCTTTTACTGTAAAACAAACATTAATTTGAGATGCAAAAGAAATATATGAAGTGTCTTGATTTCTGAAGACCTGATCAAAATAATGTGAGTTTATGCTTAAATCAACAACAAATTAATTCAAAAGAAAACTAAATTATAATAGAAGAAAAAAAAAAACAATGACAGGGATTTGCTCTTGTTTTAACTCACTTCATTTTGTTCAGTTTCTCAGAAAATAAGACTTCTTACCTTCATTCTCCAGTAAAATGCTGTTTTAGAATGTCAACGAGACAAAACACTGAAGAAGAAATCCTTACTATTATTATTATTATTAATTTTGTAATTTTTATTTTTTTGGCAGTATATGCAGCATTTAACTTTATGCATTTTAAGACTTTCTGGTCAAATTTACAACACTTTAATGTGAATTCTAGCGTTCTAAACACACACACACACACACACACACACACACAATATTTTATATATATATATTTTTTTTTTTCTCCAGTGTTTCCCGAACCTTTTTTGACTCTAAATCATAAATGTGTTTCACTGAAATCAATTCATTATACTTGACACTGCTGCATATAAAATAATAATAATAATAATAATAATTTGACTTTTTGAAGACTTAAGTTTGAACCCAAACTAAGATACTAGTTTTAATAAACAAATAAAAAGACACAGAACGATCTAGTAAAATAAAAAAGTTAATATGCACAATTTAAATCTTTCCTTGAAATTTTACTTAGAAACCAGACTCGTTTACTTCGTTGTAAGTGAACAGCAGTGATCAAGGCTGTGAAGCTATTTTAGAATAATCCAGTAACCTTAAACGCCCTCAAATACCTCATTCACATAACGTTCCCATATTTGTAAGACTTTTAACAATTGTTATGTGCGTTTTACAATCAAAACTGCTCCAACACCACACATCAATCAACACACACGAGCTAGAATCTCATATATTCGAAATAATAATCACAATATAAGATATCTAGAAGCTCCAGAGCTCATGAATGTGGTTTTTGTCACTAAGTTTAAACATGTAGCACTGGCTGCTGCGCTCCAGGGCCATTAGTAATACGTTAGACACCTGAGCTGATATTAGCCTCATAAACGCGATACTTACAGCACACACCTGTCTGAGACTCGCTCTATAAATATCAGGCATGGGATATGAACGGGTGAAGGCACTGCTAAATCATTCTGGTCAGCAGAATAGCAATAAATGCACTAATAAGTGGGCATCCTTCTTTCTGTTTATGTGCGACGTTTTTCCCAGTTCTTCTTCTTCTGCAGTTTGGCGGTTGGCGGGTAAATAAAGCGAGCGCCATCTAGTGTAGGTTACATTCTGAAAAAAATATTCAAGTTTAATTTTTCTGTCTGGTGTTGAAACTGAAAAAAAACCTTAAAGCATATTAAACTACTTATGCGAGAGGAAAGAAAGAAAAAGAAAAAGAAAAAGAAAAAAAAGCCCACTTATTTACAATACCCCGTCTTCTAAGACATTTTCGGCAACATTATAATTTACATTTACATTTTTGTTGTTGCTGCTTGGCATTTTAATGTATTTAAAAAAAGCTTAATAGTATATTAATATTAACATTAACATTTAATAGACCAAGAGAAACAGATTCAAAATAATAGGCCTAAAAAAATGTTTTGGTAATACAAAAAAATAAGTTAGTAACGTTATCTTGTGTATGTTTCGTGGTGGATATAGGTATAGGCTAAATGGTTTTATTGTTTCAATCATGTGCTCGTTTTTGCTGAGTAGCTCTTTATTATTTATTGATTAGATAAATATGCGACTTAAACTACAATAGCCTAATAATATCGCTTACCTGTACCACAAACAAGCCAAACACGTCAGTTATATACAAAAATTAGACTGTATTATAGATGTAATTATTTATTTTACACGACAAAAAAAAATGTTACGCATTTATATAAAGGCCTATATAGGCCGATTTGCGCATGCGCAGTTTGGATGACTCACGGTAGACCGCAACAAACAGCTTAAATTTCAGCATAATTTTTCCCAATAGCTGTCTTTTTACGCTATTATAAATTTGTACACCATGCTCCAAAGGTACGTTTGCTGAAATTGTCGTCGTCTTGCAGTTAGACGTTCTTCAGAAAGCGTCGCCAAGGATTAACTGTTAGTTAATGATATCTGCTAACGTTTGAGGCTTTGTGCTAGTTTAACGTTATACATCAATAAACAGCGATACTATTGCAATGATAACTTTAATACAAATTAAAGTAAAATATTACCAGGAAGAGAGAAATGTAATATCCGTTAAAAAATAAAGTATGCGTCTGGTTGCGCGGTTAACTTTAGCTCTCGTTTATTTTTAGATGGCTATTGAACGTAAACAAAATTCGAATTTATTAAAATTAATTATAGTAAACCAAGTGTTATTGCAGGCGCATATATATATATATATATATATATATATATATATATTACACACACACACACAATGCAAGAATTTGGTAAATGTCATTTAAAGGAACCCAGAATGTAACATCATCATCATCATCATCATCATCAAGAGCCTGTCAATATATTTCACTACTGTTGATTACATCACCCTCTTTTGTCAGAGAACTTCTGTTGACCTCTGTGTTGCTGCAGTAGCCTAGCTGTTGTTGAAGTCTCTCAGTCCTCTAGGGAAAGCTATTTTTGATAAACAGTAACTAGTATCCTGAGGCATATCTTTAATATTGGGAATAGAAGTTCTTTATGTTCATTATGTCCGAGTGACGCATTTATATAGCGGGGTTTTTTTTTCCAGTGTGTTGCTCATCTGTTTCTTTATGCTCCTCTTGAATGAAGGTAAGCACTTAAAATTGCAGATATTTATTTGACTTTAATTAAATATAATTATTAAATTTAATTAAATATTATATTTAATTAATTAAATATAATATCGAGTGTCTTTTACATGTCCCTGATCATTCATTTCAGCACCTGCGCAGGAAGTAGTTCAGGGTTTTATCGGAGGTTCTGCAGTTTTGCCGTGCCATCCTGGAAGCAGAACACTCACAGACATCACTGCACACTGGAGATATGACGACAACAAGAATGTTTTTGACATACTAAAAGGCCAAGGGACGACTAAGGAGCAGGATCCAGAGTACAAGGGCAGAACTGAAACGTTCCCTGCAGAGTATCCAAAGGGGAACTTCACGCTTCAGCTTAGGAGTCTCCAGAAGAGTGATGAAGGATCGTACTGCTGCTTCATTATTGAGTTTAATCTCAATGAATGCGTACATCTTCAAGTCAAAGGTATGATAAAATGGTTGCAATAATCAACCCCCCAAAATATATGAATAGTATTAACTCTTTCCCCGACAGTTTTTTTTTAAGTTGCCAGCCACCGCCAGAATTCTTGATGATTTTCACCTAAATTTGAGGCCTTCAGAATATTTTCTGTTACACTCAAAAAAATTATTCTTGGCACAATTTGTTATTAAATATTTGCTATAAATAATTGTTTTTTGATAAATGTATGTACTCTGATTACTTAGTCAATATAAATCTGATAATTGTCAAAACTATTAGATTTAATCTCTTAAAACTTATGATTATGGTTTAAATACAGTGGGCTCTGAAACAAGTCAGGTCAAATTAGTTAATTGCATGAGATTGTTTTCATAAAAATGGAATGTTTACCATACTCCAGCCGATAGGTGGAGGTACTGAACAATGATGTGTCTAAAGCGGCTTTGGTAATGCATGTGAAAATACAAAAAGATCTTTGCCAGAAGAAGCGTTCTTCTGAATCTCCACAATATATTGCATTGGAGCAGCCTGCATCATAATCTAATTGCAAGATGAGATATCTTGCAATTAGTGTATATTATTTGACTAGGGATTTAACGGTATCAAAATTTCACGGTACGGTAATACCTCGGTATGAATGGCACGGTACGGTATTTACAAAAAAAAAAAAACTAATTAAGAGGCTCAAAAAAGTGCCAGTGTTTATTAAACAGTTTACATGAAAACTGAACATATCAATGGCACACACATTAACCATCTATCTGTAAACTTTGAAACAGGAAGTTAAATTTTAATAACAAAAAATTATTAAACCTTCCACACATCCGATTTAAAACCCGCTTTAGATTGCTAGATGACGTCAT
>JAUMHI010000068.1:9273511-9293074 GCA_032359435.1 Enteromius unitaeniatus | reverse complement strand
CTTCCTCTGCAGGGTCTGAATGCATTTCCTGATGAAGTGCAGTGAATGTGTACTAGCCTACATGCTACTCTTTTTCATTCTTCTTTCATTGTTTTTATGTTACAGAGAAACCAACAAGAATCCAAACAAAGCCAGGCTCTGGAGGTGAAACCACAGCAGGGACGATTGTGTCTTTGTTAATTCCTCTCTTCTCTGTAACTCTTCATCTCTGAGTGCTGACTGCTTATAGACCAGCAGTGTGTGATTTGCTTGCAGTGAGCCTTGACTTTGCATTAATACTATTTTCAGGAACCACAGCATTGCATTGCATCTAGTTTTCCACTGCATTGTGGCATCATCAATCATCTAGATATAATTGTAAAAAGCATTAGGAAACACACACAGACATTACATATCAGGCCTGATTTAATCAGGGTAGATGCCATAAACACTGTTCACTGGCCGCTTTTCAGATTTATTCATTCAATATTGTAAATATGTCTCTCCAGTAGATAAAACCAATAAATTACCTTAATTAAGACACAACCACTTTTCGATTCACATTAAACAAATTAAATAAAATATGGCATCTACCCTGACTAGCACCTTAACTTGCTTTTTAAAACAAAAAAAAAAAAACTGAAAAGTTTGATAAAATGTGACATGTTAAATTGTTTACGAATGTTCTGCTGTATTTACTGTAGTTCTAAATACCTCTTTTGCCTCTGGCAGATCAGTTGCACTAAAGTCTTTGCACTGGATTTACTTTTTTTATTTAGTTTGATTGGAATTGTTTCTATTTAATCTATTTAATATTTAAGCTTATTTTATTTAAATTATAATAGGTGTTGAGTTGAATCGATTTAAGTTTTCTGTTGTTTTGACAATGCTGTGCTGCCTAGTACAAATACATTTGTTCTTGGAAACATATGCTTGTTGTTTCTATTAAATGAGATGTGAAAAGGTAAAGAAAAAAAGAAGAGAAGAAAGTTAGATTATGAGGAATATTATGGCTGAATGCCAACATTTGGGTATCACTGAGATACTACTATAGTTTTTTATTAAATTGTTTAATGATTTTTTTTGTGCACTTTGTGCTTATTGTTAATAGTTTATGTTAATATATATTCACAGTACAATTTATAGTACAATATTTATAGCACAATGGTGCAATTTAAAATGAATGAGAAATGTTGCTTTGGCATACAAAACATAACAATGGTAAGGTCAAACTGATCAACAACAAAAACATTGACTGTCCTCCGTGGCTTCCTCTTCCAACTGGTCCATCAGTGAGACAAAATGACCTTATGTTTCTCAGGGAATATTTCGACTCTGTTCTTGTACTTTGGAGCTTGGACTTTAACTGCGCTGTTGCGTCCAGTGATGTCACACATTTCCTTGTCTTCATCATCTCCTATCTTTATTTTGTCTTGAACCTCACTTTCAGGAATCAAACAAGACTAGATAACTGGGTCTCCGACAAAACCCTCAACTGTGACACATGATACACAATATTTATTTATTATGTGTTCATTTAATTGTGTTTTATATTATGGCAATATTTACCAATATTTAAGTATCACTGAGATACTGTTGCAGTTTTCATTAATATTTTGAATGAGTTTTATTTTCGTTTTAAACTTTAAGTACTATGTTGTTTTAAGTCACAGTAAATCCCCCAGTGTTAAATCAACACTCCCAGTAGAGGTGGGCGATATAGAAAAAGTATAATATCACAATGTTTTCTGGGGAAATCATGATTTTTATCCCGATTCTTTTTCTAGTTGGTTTTTTAAGACTATTTTGAAATAGGGGTGGGCGTTTTGGGAAAAACATAATTTTGCGATATTACAGGCAGATATTTAGGCCAAAATGAGCAAAGATAAATATCATTGTCATTTTATCTTTGTTATTCGAATAGATACACAATACAAATAAACATAATATGAATAAAACAAACTGTTTTCAACTAAATGTTGCTTTGGCAACTAGCTCATATAAAACAGTTTTTATATGTTATTTCCATAAGTGCTTTTGAAAAAAATTCAAAATTGATTTTTTTTTTTTGTAATGAAAATGTTTCCGAAATGAGGCTTAGTCAGATTTAGTTTTACACTTGGGGTTGATGTTATACAATTGCACACATAACACTGGGAGAAATGGTTGCAGTGGTTACATATTTAGAACAAGCACTAAATATTCTAAAGGCATGTGCCATGTTACGCTATGACTAAAATTAATAAAATGAATGGAATGCAATAATCTATATAATGCAATGCTTGTAAAACAGAGGACTGACATTTTTTCTGAATTTGAGTATTTTCTGAAATACTCAAAGATACTTAAAAATGTTTGTTTGACTTGTCTGACTGATCAGATCTGAACTCAACCCAACAACACTTTACAAATTATTGTGCAGTTAACGGCAGAATGCAGGTGAAAAGATATATATGTTATATAGGTGATATAGGTATATATATATATATATATATATACAGTATACTTTTTGATCTCCACAATGCTTTACAAATGCATTTGAGAGAAGACTCTTGTTGTTTTGTATACTACTTATGATGTTTTATTAAATTACCATACAATAATAATACAAACAAGGCAGATTATCACTGAATCGGATACCCTACACAATTAAAGTCCAGGAGGGAAGGTGGTTCATGGGCAGACACAGGCAAAGAGGTGGAGGGCCTGGACCATGAAGAGGTAAAGGAGACAAGGGTGAAGGCCGTGGATGAGTTTGTGGAGAAGAGCTTTTTAGTTGTAAATATATTTCTTTCTTTCTTTTATTTCCATGTATTGTCTTTGTTAGTATTACATTTATCCAGAAATTGAATGCAAACCCTTTTTTCCTCCATCATTTTATTCCAAAAGTGTCTGATAAAACAGGGTTAATAAAGTGAGTACAGCTGTCATGTGATCTCAACATGGTGGTCTCCAATTAGGTGTGTTTCAATACATAAAACAATAGGTATCTGGTGTTGTTTTATGGGAATTTTTGGCAAGCATTCAGTGTGATTTTAATTAATTGTTAATTAATTGTTATTAATTATAACAGGTCTAATTCATATGTTAACTACTTCTGTTCTTTCTTCAAAGCTCACTGTAGTGGATAAAACATGACAAGACAACCGAGTCTCCAGCAAAACCTATTACATTTCACTAATTTCCACTTCCTCATTAATACTCAAATAAAAATAACAACTTGATGCTCACTGAATCCTTGTGCCTGTAAATTTAAAACCTTTCTTTTCACTGTTTTCGGCATATTTAGTGTTTGTTTTTTAAATTTCCAACTACGTTTGAAAGACTTTCAAAGCATTTTTTACCATCCAACTGGTCACACTGCAAGAGGTTAGTGTTGATTACAGCAGTCCTTTTTATACATTTCCCCATTGAATACAATTGGATTCAGGTGCTCACCAAATACGTAGCTCAATAAACAGAATGAAGAATGTTTGTGTAGAAATTTAACAAAGACTGGCATGAAAGGCTTGTCATACTCAGAGAGATACTGATTTAGGAGTAAATTACAGTGGTCTCTTATTTTTTTCCAGAGCTGCGTATATAAATCCCCCAAATAAAAAAAAATAAATTAACAAAAATAAGTAGTAACTGTGTACAATTTTAAATTCTGCCAGTAATCTTCACACTATGGGACAGTAAAGACCTCCACAAAGAATGCAAACACTGATACAGTACTGGTGTCTTTAATATTGAAAGTTAGTCAAGCTATTTGAGTATAATACAAAATCTCAAAATAAAAAACTGGTGCAATAACATGCTGCTTTTGCGTCTTTTCTCCCGCAGCTACTCTGCAACCCCTTGCTCTTTTCTGGTTTATCCATTGTTATAGACGGACTCGTCTCAAACTCCAGTCGAACTCTATATAGCAGATGAAGGCTGTCCAGGAAGGAGGCAGGGCGTGGCCTGAGATTTCATTGGAGTAGCTCAGTGTCCTTTAAGAGAGTCAACCAATGGGCCGTAATTAGTGTCACAGATACTCCACCGTGGAGTCATGAAGTCACTAGAAATAAGGTGTCCTCAACTAAGCAAGACAGAGGCGACGGTGGCAAGGAACCGAAACTCCAATCGTAAGGAATGGAGAAAAAAGACCAGGTGTTCTGATTTCTGATGAAGATTGTCTCTTGTGCCGGTACACTTTAGATCTGAAATAAAGATGACAAATGTCAGCATAGGTATTCTAGGACTTGAGGTGGTGAAAGGGGCGGTGGAGGGATGCAAAGAACGTGCTCCTCCCGAAATCTGTTTATAGTTCACACTTCCTAATTAATATTCAAATAAAATAGCGTGTTTGGCGTGCTGTCCGGGGGAGCCTTTGGGATTTAAAGCCCCGGGCAGCGAGGGTTGGACAGCGAGCTCGACGTCCGGCCCAATCCCTGAATGCCCCCCAAAGAGTGAGCATCTAAGGATAGCAGCCTAAGGAAGTGCGCCCCACAAAAGGTGATTGAGATAAAAAGGGGGGTGCTGGATGATGGATATATAGTAATGGCAGTAAAGCTAATCGGGTCGGAGGAGATAAAAAAAAAAATGTATTCCACTTAAATATGCCTTGATGGAGCTGATTTGGAGATTCTTGTACGAGTTGAGATATGAAATAAAGGATGTGTGAGAAATCTGGAAACTGAAGGTTGAAGCTCAGGTGAAATGCTTTAAATGACCTCCAGGCGGTGAGGTAGGATTGAAGAGTGCTGGGGGTTTGAGCTGTGGGAAGAGAGAGAGAAATATTTCTGTTCTGTGGGAAACGGGTTGGACGGGGATCTGGTTTACTGTGTATAGGGAACTGGAAGGAGCAGGAGGCCAGGCGAAGAGGTGTTGGTTGGAGTAGAGGAGAGAGGTGTGTCCTGGTACACACACACACAATTTTGAATTAATAACATAACATGAAATAAAGTTTAAAAAAACATTTATTTATTATATTTTTATTTATTTATTATTAATAATATTATTATAGTATCATCCTTATCTGGCTCATTTTCTGTAATTTTTTTATAAGGTTAGACTTTTCTGTCAACTTTTTCACCTGGAGCAGCAGGAGCTTCAGTGCCAGGCTTACAAAACAATGAAAGGGTGTAGTCTTCAGTGTTTTAGAAAGCCTGCCCCTGAAGCTGCTGCTGCTTCGGATGAAACAGTTGACAGGAATCTTCACATTATAGGCACTGCAGCAGAATTCATCTGTGACATACACTATACTTGATTTTTAAATACTAGTTTATTGTATACTTTATGATATGTCTTTGACACTGTTTTCAAAAACTACAATCCAAGAGTAAGGCAGAAAAAGACATTTTTTTAAAAAGGCTACCCCTGACAAAAACATCATTAAAATACTATGGAAAGTCCTGGACAAGAAAAGTAAGACAAAATAAGTCAAAACTAGATATCAGCAGAAATCGGTGTCTGTAAACACTGAAATAAAAATGTAAATTAACTTAATTATAGTCATCATAACATATTTGATGTTTATAAGGCATCCATATAAGGAGTGGGATTTTAGACCTGATCTGAAAACCTACATATCACACAGATCATTGGTTTTGTGTCATATACAGTATTACTCTATGCATGGCATTTAAAGGAGCTGTTTGCAAACAATCTGTAAAGTCATTCAGTCTGTCAGTCAGTCAAACTTTTGTTTCTGTTTAACTAAATAAAGATCTATTTACTCCTCACTTTATTTGTGCACTCCTGTCATGATCAGATCCAGCTCCCTGCAAACTGTGCGTGTATGTTTTGTGTCTGTTTTCATTAATGGACTCCTTCCAATGTACTCTTGTCACCGCCCATCTCATATGTCACGGTTTTCACTCATGTCTCCACCCCCTTGTTGGTTGTCTTTGTGTTTTATTTTTTGGCTCTACCCTCTGACCTAGTTTCATGTGTATAAATCCCGGAAGTGTATGTATGTTGTCATGGTCCACTAGCACTGTCACGCTCAAACAAAAGACTGCATCCTCCGGAGGTTGCATTTGTAGGCTGCATCTTATGCACAGTTAACTGAAATAAAATAAAAATAATCTTAATGACATATGCAGTTTACAAATGCAGCCTTTACTGCATTAAAAGACTCCAGGATGGAAATTTCTGTGAAATTTAAGGTGTACACCCCTGTGCAGAAAATTTCCCAGGCTGAGTATGCTGAGTCCCGTTCACATCCATACACTTGAGATGCACTGAGAATTTCGTAGGATATTTTTGATTACACACATTAGACTTGTTCAGAGTCTCAGTCCTTATAAAAATAACCCATGGTTTTATTATATTAAAAGTGTAGTTACATTTTCTGGCAGATTGACTTCCATATTTGTAAGTTTCTTTTTTAATTAATCCGTATCGAACAAATCCAAGGTGCATTAGTCTTTTGATTAACAGAATCGCAAAATCTGAGTAACCTTAATAAAAATCCACACATTCGCGGGTAGTGGTGTATCTCGGTGTTTGTTTAAGTTGGTAATGAACACATTAATGTCATGTTTAGTGTGTTCATTGTGGTTTTTTTCTTTTTCATTTTTTTTATAGTAATACAAATAATAATATTAATAATAAAATAAAAATACAACAATATAAAGGGTTAACAAAAATAAGGTAATAAAATTATGTTAAGATACAAAGGATGAATACAAAGGCACAGTTTTCATAGCTTTTAAATTTGTAGAACTTTACTAAACCGCAAATTCTGAGAAAGAAAAAAAAGTCAATTAAACTCGCAATTGGGAGTTATGAAGTCAGAATTGTCACTTTATATCTCCCAGCGAGTATGTAAACAAGTACAGTAAATAAATTGGTAATATAAGTATATTAGAGTTGGAACTGGACAGGTATGTACTGTAGATCTCCAGAAACAGAACTGGACATGCCTGATCTATGTGTGTGTGCAGTGGATGTTTTCTCTGATATATGAATATGAATATATGAATATGACATAGAATTTTGTAGAGATAGTATGCACATTTGGACACAGGGTAAGTCTTTTCCCGAACAATCAGGACAATGTTGCCAAAACATAAAAACGAGTGTACCAATTATGCCAATTTGTGACCCTGGACCACAAAACTAATCATAAATGTAATTTTTTTGAAATTGAGATTTATACATAATCTGAAAGCTGATATGACATTATTTGTCTGACATTATCTGAATCAGATGAATCTGAATCGGATGGTGTAAAATAAAATAAATAAATAAATTTCAAAAAAAGACATACTGAGAAAATTATCTTTAAAACTGTCTAAATTAGTTCTCATCTTGCATATTACTAATAAAAACAATTTTAATATATTTAGAGTAGATAATTTATCCATTATATATTATAAAGCGCTGTCAGTGTTTAGCTGACTAGTCAGCCATTTGCATGACTAAACTCCTGAGGCGTATTAGAAATTGTTGATGAAAGTGGAAAGCCTTAAATGCACACAGCGTACTTCTGCTACTTTGTAGAAAGGCAACTTTCATACAAGCTAGATTGTAATGAGAGAAAGAGAAGTGCGCCAAGCTCAGTTCCTGTGAGAAAATGTTAACAGCACATAATAAATGCAGCACAGCTTTCTATCTCTACATCTATTCAGTGAACTAGGTGAACTGTTCCTTTAAATCTGTCAGGTACGGTGTGAACGCAACTTCCTTTGAGTGGTTGGTAGAAACTCTTCTGGGTTTCAAAGCTCTGAGTTACATTTCCAGCCATTTAAATTTGTTTTTTTGAAAGCAAACTGATTTAAACATCTCAATGTATTTTAATTGCAGAAATGACACAAAGATCATCCAGCATCTTATCTGTAAGTATTTTATTGAGTAACTTGATTCATTTATTGTTGATAGAACAAGTGTTCTTTGTTACCTAAGAATCCTTTTTTTTCTTGTTTTTTACCAAGTGATTTTTTAATTTTTTATCTTGCAGGTCTAATAGTATGGTGTCAAGCAGCAGAGGCTTTAACAGAGCTAACACATTTGGGACAAGATGTGACAATAGACTGTGATCTTGAAGAAAAAGAGATTTACTGGCTGCTACTAAAACTACCAAATCATCCGGTTATAATATTGCGGTTATTTTCAACTTCACCGACTCCTTTTTACTATGATTTCAGATTCAGATTGAAATATTCAGTGCAACCTAAATATCGCCTATTCATAAAAAATGTCACTACAGATGACTTAGGCATTTATTTCTGCATGACCACAGAAGCACCTCCAAAATTCGGCAACGGCATCAAACTTCACATCACTGGTGAGTGTGCATTCAGTAATCTGGCCATATGAATGTTCAGTGTTTTATTTATTTTATACTAGTTATTTGAATCTAAAGCAATTTTTTACAGAACCTAAATTACCTGAGTGTCAGAGTCGCACTGTAGTGAAGGATATTGAGCAGAATCATACAGTGATTAATTATTCTGACCAGATTCAGAGACCATTGTTGATTGTTATCATCGTATCTGGTCTCATGCATGGTGTTCTGGTCTTTGTGGTGATTGGTGAGTTTATGGTCATTCATGTCATCTCATTTAATCTATCTGTAAAATATGATAATGATCCTGTTCTCTTGAAGGTTATGCATGTTGCTACTCTAGAGAAAAAGCAGTTTCAAAACAAACTCTTCGCAAACAACTTAAAAGGCCAAAGACAATGGTAAATTATTTCAGTTTTTATTACTTTTAAGATTATTTTATTCTATATCACAGTTTGGATCGGAAAGTATATATTCTTTACCTACATTTCTAAATGTTAATATTGGCTTCCTTGTTGCTCTTTCAGTATACTGAGGTGTTTTTTTCCCAAATGAGTGAAGATTTTGAACAAAACCGGTGCTTTTCAGCCCAAATCATAAACAGGAGGGCTTGTTCCTGACCTTATATCAGTGCGTTGGTTATACTTTTGTTTTAAATATACATTTTCATGAAATGTGCTTATACTAAATAAAAAATAACTAAGAAATAAGACATTAGAAATTACCTTCTTCCTTTCCCCCCCAAAATAAACAATGGAATCATTCACCTACTAGATGATAGCTAACCAAAGGTTTCTTGGTATATCTAATGTAGGCATTGTGGTTGGCCTTGGCCAGACAAGCTAAGTAAAGTTTTCCACACAACTGCACAGTCATGTGGTTTAAGACAACCTTTAAGAGAAAGAAGTTTTTTTTTTTGTACATTTAAAAACTAAAAATCATATTGAAATAACAACAATCATTCTGTAAAGCCTTGCTGACATCACTGCCATTCTTTTTAAATTTGAGGTTCATGAGAAAATCATGTAATGGCAATATGTCTAAAGCAGATGGAGATTATGTTCAAGGGTAAACCACTTTTTTAGACAAAGAGTAGAGTATGAGAATTTTTTTTTTTTGTCAGGTGACCAACTGGAAATTATGAGCCTAGTTTGACACTTGAGTCAACAACATCCTCACATTGCTGTCCTTCACACAACAAAACCACAACACTTACAGGAAGTCAGACTTAAAACTAACCATATTTGGGCTATTTTGAATGCCAAGAGACAGTGAAAATGCTACAAAAATAAAGAAACTTGTCAGCCAAACATATAACACAGTATATTAATAAAATGCTGAAAGAGGTCATATGATGTTGATAAAAAAAGAACATTATTTTGTGTATTTGGTAAAATGCAATGTGTTTATGGGGCTTAAGGTTAAAAATGTCAGTCTCATAGTCTCACTTCTTAACTTAACTTGTCACATATTAACAATGGGTCAAGCACCCTTTGGCGCAAGTTCAAGGTACCCCCTTTGCATAATTTTTCGACAAGGGTTTTAATTGCTAAAAATGATCCCGCTCCATTAACATGCTGGCATCTCATTCAAAAACGTATTTCTATCCCGTAGACTGACACAATCGGTCACAAGATACACAAGAGCCAATAGCATTTCACAACAGCATGATGTAATCGATCACGAGACAAGCAAGAGCCAGTGGCATTTCACAACAAATGCTGACATAAGGCTTCTTCAAGCAGCATTTTTTGAAATCGCACAAAGACTGCAGCAGCAGATGATCGTGTCTATTCCTCTCAAAAATCAATTGTTATGCCTCAGAAGACTTGGAATATTAATGCTTTTTAATTAATTACGATCATAGTTGTATTTGTCTGCTATATCTTGTCTTGGTAGGTTGGTAGGTTTAGGGGCATGGGTTGGGTTATGTGCTCATAAATGTGCAAATAATATATGTAATAATATAATATGACAATGTTATTACCCAATATATAATTTAATTATAATGATAAAATTACCAGTATTGCGTCAGCATATTGACGCTAAGGGTGTCCTATTTAAAATAACGGAGGACCCTTCGCATCAAAAAATGACGAAGAATGGGTAACTTGAGCTTCACAATCCGATGCCAAAGGGTCCTGAGTTGGGGTGAGACTGTGTTCATTTATAATGCATTATAAGGTTATATTTCTGCAGTTTTATTCCTTCTATATTATTTTGCAGAATTTATGAACTGGTCCTTCACTGGTACATCAAGAGAAGTGGTTTCTCTTGCAGTATATTAAGCTACATATAAACAAACAATACTTTCAAAAGATATCTCCCTAGATAAATGTCCTATGTAAAATTATATCTAAAATATATAAACTATATATCCTACTCTTCACATCTGTTAAATGATCCCCCACCCACCTGCCACCACAAATACATACTCACTCCACCCTGGCTAAGACTTGGTTATGACAATGATGTCAGAAACAGAAAAGGATTTCCCCTTGCATTTTTAAAAAAGCTTCTCATATACACAACTGTAACATCCCCATGTTTGTTTATGTTCTTTGTTGCCTGTTTTTCCCCATGTCCTTTCTGTGACCTAGTTACAACAACAACGTTTTCCAAAACAATTCGCATTTACACAAAATTGTGAAAACGCCCAAAATCTCTGTATTATATATGTCAGGCCAGTAGTTGGCGCTGTCCCCTCATTAGTAAACAGAGAGAAGATGGAGAGAAGATGAAAATCAACATGTATTGTGCATGTACTACACACATCCACATCCATGAAGTCACCAGATTCCTTTTTTTAAGTGAACAGGCAAAATGCATAAAAAGTTCACAGATTTTGATTGAAAACTCTGTCATGTAAACTTTCCCTGAAATATTTGTAAGCTTACACAGTATTGAGAAGAATCCACTTCGATATCATGCACAAACAGGGTAAGACTGGTTTATATTGTGTAAAACTAACAAATTATAAATTACAAAACTATAATTATACAGTATTTCTTCTCAGATAGTGTCAACACACGTCAAGCCATCTTCAGACATTAGAAATGGGAACACAAGTTCAGTAGGTTGTTGCAATGTTTTATTTTCTGTATTTTTATTCCTTTACCTATCCAATCAAATATTTTCTTTCACTAAACATATTTTATGTCTTTTAGGTACCCTGTAAGATTTCTGATGAGGCTATGAGGAAGGACTTTTCGTAGTTTAATAATACCGGAAAGGCCCATCTGCAACACTCAATCAGCCAAAGAGAGACAACTGTAAGACACCAGTTCAGTTTGTGTGACACGCTGCTGTCAATCAACTATTGTGGGAGTGGCCTCTGTCACACCGCCACACCGACATGCATTTGAGAATAGCTAGCAATAGCCAATGACATCACCGCACAGTATAAAAGGCCGCCAAGCATGTCATCCTCTTCTTCGTATTCAGGACTGATGTTTTTTTATGCTGCATCTGGCAATAGCATGTCCATAAAGCTTGTCAGCAGACAGAAGCATAAAGTGTTCCAAAATGTCTTGGTAGATGACTGCATTGACTTTGGATTTGATAAAACATAATGACCAACACCAGCAGAAGTCACAGAACCCCAAACTGAAACTTCAGACCTTGCTTTCCAAATTAAATGCAAAGTTTACTTTTACATGAAAAAAGAACTTTGGACCTCTGAGCAACAGTTCAAGGTAAGATGCTTCTGATGTTGTTTGGAAGTGGTTTGGAAGCTCTATTCCTGAAGACAAATGACTGTGGTGATTCTTGATGCTTGTGAAGCTGTCCAAAGTGTTTTAATCAGCTGGTCATTCCTGTTGCTTGTGCACATTTCCCTACCCAATTTCTTCCTTCCATTCAAGTTCGCATTTAATCTGCTTTGATACAGCACTCTGTGATCAGCCATCCCTTTCAGTAATGGCCTTCTGTGACGTACCCTCTTTGTGGATGGTGTCAATGATTGTCTTCTGGACCGTTGCCAATTCTGTTATTGTGGTTTCAAAAAACAAGAGATATCAAGAATTTCTGCTAAAAATTTAATAAAACTCAAATATAAATATTATCATATTCTGAGATACTGAACACTCTAGCTGTACACTCTAATCAACAAAACATATATATATATATATTTACTTTAATTTAATGAATCTATAATATATGTCAGCTTCACCTTTTGAAAAAGAAAATGTTGTGGTAATATACACTTTTCAGAAGCACTTTAAGAAATAGAAGTTTCAAAAGTGTTCCTGTAAGGGATTTACCCCAGTGACAAGCTCTAAAGGTTTGCTTTTTTTTTTTTCTGACAGTGTGGTTGTAATAAAAAAAAAAAAAAAACACACGGTGTTTCTTGAATAAGAGCAGATGTGTCTTTTGGTGTAATGATCAAACTGACCTTTAGTTTCAGTGGAAGTATCGGCACAAATACTCTAAGGACGTTATTGTACCACTACTTTATTTTCCTCTGTTTCTGATATACTGTAGATGTGTTCAACCACTTGTGTTCGTTCTCTGCATGTAACATGTTAGTGGCCCTTTGACAGATGGCTGGCATTGAATTTGTTTGCTATGATGGTCATGTCTAGTCGAACAGGAAACAAGTTGAGATAAGGATCACATTATGCAGTCTCCAGTATGCACTTTGGTAAAATATCATTTTGGTTTTTCATCTGGAAGCCTATCAATGTATACCTGTGCTAATGCGCAATAAATTGTTCAGTGTCTATTGATGTTGCTGCATGTGACATTTTGAAGTCGAGAGGTGTTCTGACAGTACACCTGACAGACAGGTGAAGCTGACATACACTGTCGTCTTGCACTCGATCGTTTAACATGTCAGTCCACTTTCTCACCAACACTACCGACTCTGGAATGAGCAATGTAACTGAGACAAATGTGAGAAGTAGTGCTGGATTAATCACAGGAGCTCTGATCCTCTGCCTTTTGCTACCCATTGGTGTGTCTGGAAACCTTTTGATTATTTGGAGTATCCTGGCTCGAAGCCGCCACTGTTCCATCACAACCCTCCTGATCCTAAACCTAGCTTTTGCGGATGGATTCTTGATGCTTTTGATGCCTTTTTTCATTGTTTATTTTTTAAAACGCAACTGGATTTTTACTCTGCCACTGTGCAAGATTCTGCTGTATCTATGCAGTGCTAACATGTATGCTTCAATATTTTTGATAACAGTAATGAGTCTGCACAGGATGGTGGTTGTTGTTTGGTGGAAACATGCTGGTGTCCTGACAGACCGGAGGGTGATCATTCGGGTGTTGGTAGGACTGTGGATTTTTGCTCTGGGAATATCCGTACCTAACTCTGTTTTCTGGACCACTTTCTGGAGTGAGCAAGAGCCAACATTTTTAGTGTGTGCTTGTAAACATCCACTTCCACGAGATGTGAGTTATGTTTGCAAGATAAAAATGTCAAATTTATTAATATTTTGTAACAATTAAAACGAATAGTAACTCCATGTATACAAAATGGGACAGTATACTCTATGTGACCTTGGACAACGAAACCAGTCATATAGCATGGGTATATTTGTAGCAATAGCCAACAATACATTGTATGGGTCAAAATAATCAATATAATTTTTAAAATAGTTGTATCTTGGCCAAATATTGACCTTTATTACTTGTTTTGTGGTCCAGGGTCAAGGAAAAAGGCTTCAGGCAAACACTTCAATCAATCCAATTGTGTTTAATTTTAATAAAATTTCCATTGAAACCTAAGGTTGGTGTAAACCTGAAATAACAGGGTAAAAGTAATGCACATGAATAAGTGAATAAGTTCACATGGTTTTGTAATGAAGGAATCAGATTTGGGTGGATCCATTTGCAAGGTCAAAAGTACAGACAGGGTCGACCAATCACAAACAGGTATGGTAAAAGCAAAAACACAAAACCCAAAGGGGTAAGACTGAGGAAAGAAAAAAAAACACAAGGCAAAAAACAGTACACAGAAGAATAACAGATGGGAAAACAGGGCTAGGATAGAAACAGGGAAAACAAGGTTTGTGGAGGGGTTAAACAATGCCGGCGTCCATGGTCATGATAAGGCAGGATGAGGATTCATCGATGGCCTCCATGCCCGTGACTGGGCTAGACGAGGATTCAAACGGTGGGATCAATGGCCGCAACATGACCCAGTGTCCCCGAATGAACACCATTCCCTTGGAAGGTTCTGCAGTGGGGAGTTAACACCTCTGGAGAATCTATAGCTCAAGCCGACACCTCGACACCATGAAAAGTTGACTTAAATTATGAAGATCTGCTCTGGCTTGACTTGGCTCATGAAGATTAGCGATGGCTTGACTTGATTCATGGCGATCAACCGTGATTGAACTTAGCCTCATGAAGAATAACTGTGGCTTGACTTGGCCCGCGAACTTAAATGAATCCATCTGCAGATTTTATTATGGAAGTCGGATGTACAGGCAGGGCCAAACAACAGCAAACAGATATGGTAAAGGCAAAAACACAAGAATGGTCCAGAGAGCTGGCGAGGGTCAGTCAATAGGCAAACAATATTTAAAGGGGTAAGACAGAGCAATAAAAAGAGTGGTTAAACAATACTCAGCCATTTGCTCAGAAACTGACCAGATTTTAAATACACCAGATAACAAGGTGTTTAGATAACAAGTTTAGGGTTTATCAAAACTTTCAGAATTTGACAATGGATTGGTAAAAATTGAATGCACTTAAGAAGTCTAAATCAATCATTAATCTGAAAAATATCTCAAAATGAACTTGCTTATGAGACAACATGATGTTTACTAAATCTTTGCATATTTGACCTCTCTGTTTTAGGTGATACTGCAGCACTGTTTGGAAATTTTGCTTGGTTTCTTGATGCCATATGGGATGATCATAAGCAGTTATGTGTGTATCCTGCGAAGAATTCGCAAGACACGGTTTCATAGGCACATCCGAAGCGAGAAACTCATCCTGGTGATTGTCATCACATTTGGCTTGACCTGGCTTCCTTTCCACGCCATGAATATGGTGGAGGTGTGTGTGCACAACTCAATTAAAATATTTTACACATATTTACACATTTTACACATATTGAAAATATTTTTATTTTACAAAGTTGATACCTTAACAAGAGATCATCATGTTTAAGTAAATGTTTGATTATAACTTCCCTATACAGATTGCTGGGACTTTTCTCCCAGAAGATTCTAATGCAAAATCCAGGTGAATTAAGCTGAACACACGCAGAGAAACATTGTTCTGAATTCTTACATCGAGTTTATGAAGGAACTTATTTAGTATCTAATTTAAGCAACTAATTTATCTTCCACACAGACTACAGAAAATATGGTCATCATTCCGAGGCCTCAGCTTCGTTATCACCTTCACCAGCAGCTGCATAAACCCCGTTCTCTACACCTTTGCTGGAAAGTCACACATTAAAGGCAAAGGCCTGGCCTTCATGGCACGACTCTTTGAGGGCTCAAGAACCGAGTCCATGCGTAAAAACCATCAGAATCGGAAAAATCAGGATCAAGAGAAGAAAGAGGAGGTTGACCATCTAAAAGACAAAGTCCGATTTCAGCACTAATACATTAAAATAAAGAACTAGGAACGGCCTGCAGTCTTGTTGGGCTTGTTTTTGGTCTTGGCATTTTTCTTTATGCCTTTGTATAGATTAGACTGAAAGATGCTATTACTGGGAACCAAAAGGACAAGAATACTTAAGTGGAAGAAGAGAACCTACTTCTTTAAGTGATTTAGAGTGAAAAAATAAATAAAAATAAATACATGACTCGGGTTTCCAAATGCTTTTCAAAAGAATTGGTTCAGGTCTTTATCCAGTAGAGGGTGCGACACAACAAAGAGACACATGCTGTAACAGCAGTAGAAGAAGGTTTGTATTTATCACACTAATGCTGCATCCCAATGTGCCTACTTATACCACGCTCTAAAAGTATGTACTTTGTTGGTAAAGAAGATTTTCATTTAACTTCCCACAATATCGGAAAGAAAAGAAGTAGGACATTGATCTTCTTCCAGTGACAAGTCTTTAATGCTGAGAACTATGCTTATATTTCATGCATTTAAAGTTTACATTACAGTAGCAGATTAAATATAACACAGATGGCATTCAATCGCTTTTTTATGTGGTTAAACGTTGATTATTAGTCGTTCAAACCCCTTTTTCTTAATCTCTCTTGGGCATGCACAATCGCCATGTTTGTAGTTTTTAATGCCTATTATTTGTCTTTGTACTTCTGAACTGAATCCTTCGCCAAAGAGCAATGGATTGTGGGCAATATTAGACCAGCACAGATCCACACTTCAAAAATCGACCTGAAATAGTAGACCATAGGAGACTTGTGGTTTACTCTTTTCATCATATGCTTTGAGACACACTTATTCTAATCTCACATACTATTCAGGATGGACAGTATGACCATTGGGATGCAGGGTCAGGCCTGGATTCATAGACAGAGACTAGACTAAAACTCTTTAGAAACATGACTTGGACCAGTGACAGATGTACCACGTGAATGCAGCATAATATGGCCAATTTCTTACTAGGAAAATAGTACAGATTCACACCAAGTCAAACATACTTAAATGTAATGTTCTATTTTTTGTATTTATTTTCTACAACAAAACAGTAAACAATAAACAACATGATGCACTGTGGTAAATACAACATATCCATCTATATACAGCAACATTCAGACTTACAGTATAGTTGGTCAAACACTTATTGTATTACGATTTTATAATTTTTTTTTAATTAAATTAATCAAATTAATCAACCAGTTTTACAGCCCCTTTATGATCAGCTCTACAGGCTCCTGCTTATTTGAGGATGTGATGAAGCAGATGTATTTTCCTGCATCAGCGTGAGTGAGACCAGAGAGTTTTTAATGGAGAAGTTTCCCTTCAGATAAGGTTTCAGCTCAGTTCTTGTACCATTGATCTTGTTTCTCTAGTGACAGTTCACCCTTGATTACATCAAACAAAATCGTGCTGCCATTGTGTCTCCAGTGAACTTTAGTGTCTTTAAGCTCATGTTCAGAAACGGGGCTTAGTTTAAGCCAGGACTAGGCATTAGTTTAAGATATTTAAGCAACTTTTACAAAAATGCCTTATAAGAAAATATTACAGGTGTACATCTTAACAGAACAATGACACTGACATGTTTTAAGATATGTAAGAGCAAGATATTTTCATCCGAGACAGCTCAAATATGCAATTTAGTCTGGGATTAGGTTAAGCCTCGTCTGTGAAACTGGGGGTTAGACTAGAGAGAAGAGTGTGCTTTTAATCCACTCCAGGCTTTGATCACATCCCCCTCAGCAGGCCGAATATGCCGCGTCTTTTCAAACTAAAATTAATACATTACACTATTTGAGTAAAATGTAATTATATTTACAGCCTTAAAATGATAAAAAGTGAATATAAGACCATAATGACAGTCAGGAACCCTGCAATTGACAAAAAAAAAATCCATCACAAATCGCTCCAGTAAACAGAAATGCATCGTAGTGACAGAGAACTTTAATCCATCTCTTATTACTTTTATATGCAGCGGACCAACCTGCGCCACATGGCTAAGCTAGCATACTAACTTAGGCATGTCTAAGATACTAGAAATTTCTAAAACTAAAGCAGGCCAAAATAAAGAACATATCTAATATTACAAACAAAAATCAATACTGGTGCAAAAACAAAAATCCTCCTATCTCTATCCTTCCTTCCCTGTTGAAAAGGTCCGAAACCAATTGAAGAAAAACTTTCCAGGCGGGTAATGCAGGTGTGCAGAGAGTCAATTATCTTTGAGCACATGTAGTCATCTTCTTCTTCTTCTTTGGTATTTATTGGCGGTTGGCAAACCAACTTGTAGGTGCATTAACGCCACCGACTGGACTGGAGTGTGGATAGATACATGCTTATAGGATAGACATACTATGCTAGATGTGTAAGGGAGGAGAGAGAAAAAAAAAAACAAAAAAAGAAAACATCTAGATTCTCTTACTTAAGTTAGTTTCTTTAATGAATTTAGTAATGGTGTTATATACTGCTTTTTCCTTTAGAATACCTGCTATCGAGAATTCTTTGTGCTCAGCATTAATTAGTGACTGAATAAAATAACGTCTTTCATTGATATATTTCCTGCAGTGAAGTATTACATGCTCAACTGTCTCTTGTTGACTGCAGTGACTACAAACTCCAGTTGGATGCTATGTATTATTTAATCCTGTGTGACCTATCTGACTCCTCTTGCTGCTCTTCTTCATTAGTGTTTCATTGCAGTTAGTGTCGCACTATCCTGCCACCCTCTGGATGTAAGAATTTTTTTACTTAACATAAATGGTTTGTGTCCAGACAACGCCTCAGGATTTTGTAGTCAAGTTGAGACATAATTACTTGGACCTTAATAGAAAAAAACATTTGAAGTCAACAAACATAATCATTTTAAGTAAACAGAATATAAATATAGTAAGTAAAGTGCACAACCCTCCTTGTTCAGCGAACAGGTACAGGTATGTACTGTAGGGGAAAACCAGAGAGCAGTCCAAAAAACAAGCAAGGGTCAGTCCACAGAAAACGTAATCCAATAAGGCAAGACAGATCAAAAATCTGAATCAGAATGAGCTTTATTGCCAGGTATGTTTACACATATGAGGAATTTGATTAATTGATGACAAGTAAAACCAATCTGTACAATGGGAAATTAAGTCCAGGGTCATGAACATTGGACTCCATGGACAGAATTCATACAGAATTCATAGAAGGATTCATAGTTCCTTCTTTAAGCCAGCCTAACATAATTTTTTCCTGCAAAACATATAGGTTACAGACCCAACTGGTAAAATAATAAAACAGGAAACAGGGATCAATATCTTCCACAACTCTGTTTTTCTTTCAGAAAAAATTATTTCCGGAATTGTTTCTGCAACAAAACAAGAAAAAAACAACAACAACAACATTACTGCACTGTTATATGCATTCAGATTGGATTTCCAGCTGTCTTGACCTATTTTTACAAACCATTTATGATGACAATTGTATGTTCATCTGTAGGTGTCACATAGCAATCGAAGCGTTCTCCGTCAGTGTGTTGAAGATTGTCGAGTTTGATAGAGTAGTTTCCTTTCAGATACTCCTCAGGGAAAGATTTGGTTCTGTTAATAAACTGGGGGTTCTGTTTTTCCACTGAGTCTTTACCCTTAATTATGCTATGCACAATTTTGTCCACACTGTCTCTCCAATGAACATCAATGTCTTGAAGTTCAGTGTCATAAGTTGAAATACACGGCAGAAGAACAGAACCACCGATAACACCCTCTATGACCTCTGTG
>JAUMHI010000068.1:9243072-9273411 GCA_032359435.1 Enteromius unitaeniatus | reverse complement strand
TCATTTAATAAACACGGCCTCTCCGAGGCGCGATGTCACTACCACTGTGTCTGTGTTGGCTCCACCGTGACAATATAAACTTATTTACTTTCATTTTTGCATTGGTCTCAATAGATTCTGATGGCAATATCTGCCTTTTGGAGCCTCCAGTCTTATCAGAACCCCAGGCAGTTGTAAGTGTCCTAATTTCTGGTGTATTGAGTAGGCTAAGTAATATTATAAGTGTGCTCAACCAAATGCTCATCTTCTCAGGATGTAGGGGATGATAATGGCACCATTTCTGCTCATACAGAGAGGCCTATTGATGTAATGTTATGTCTGTAGACATCAAACAATCTTTACAATCACATCTTCACATTTTTGTGTCCGGTAACCTATAGAATGTAAGTATATCCAAGTATAAACATGTATTCTTGTCTTCCCCATCGCCAGCTTCCAGAGTGTGGAACAGGAAGAGGAGGAGGGTCTATCAACTTAATCTGTGCAGAACACAGTTCATTGATGTACAGTAAATGCCAGAGTTTTGTTCAATGGAAGTCATGTACAACATGATGTATCCTAAACTACTGTATTTTCAGTTATCAGTAAAGGAGTTGTATAGACTGCATCTGCTTAAAAAAACAAAACAAACAAAAAAGCAATAAAGAAATTATATACTTGGATTGACTAAAGTCAGATTTGGAGATTGAAATCCTAAAAAAACACAAGCTACAGGTAAGTTTTAAAAGAATATAGAATTTTTTTTAGAAAATAGTTCCTTTTTAATTTGTAGGAAATAAAGAAGATTTAAAAATACATTGTTGCGTCTTGTGTTTATTTCTTTCATTTTTATTTATTTATTGATTAATTTTTTTTGTGGTGGTGGTGGCTGATTTAATCACAGAATGAATAGTGGCATATAAGACGAGAAATACCGCTTTGTCTTTAAAAAAAGGGGGAGGAGACCGTCAGAAACAGAGTTTAGAGAATAAAACCTGCTCCTGACCAGGTTAAGTTCACAGAGTTACTACGGTAACTGACTTAGAGTAAAAGTTACCTCTCTTTCAGAAACAGGCTTGAGTTACCCTGCTTTCTCGAGTTTGACAAACCTGCCATTTTGAAACGGAATACACAGAGTTTCTCTTATTTCAGGGTTGACATACTCTGAGACTTTACTTAATCTCATTTCTGAAACGGGCCCCTGGTCTTTTTTCCCTGTATATTCCGGTTCAGTAAAAACAACAGCATTTTCAACAGTGTTTTCCCCAGGTGTTTTCAGTTTTCCCATAATGTCCCATGATCGTGTATATTTACTACCCTGTTTTTCCTTGTCTCCCTTGTCGATCCTTGTATGTCTACATGCATGCGTTGTATCCTGTGTTCCTGAGTTGAATGATTAAAGGACTCTCGTTTGCACACTCCACAACTCCTGTGTTCTCCTTATGGCACGCATGTGACAGGGAGGATCTCAGGGAACCTGCTTTGCTTTTTTTTTTTTTGTCATATTTTCTGTATTGTAGCGTATGGACAAACCGTTCGCAATGCTTATCATCATAATTCTCATAATTTCTCAAGAAAAATGTCTGAGCATTGTCGTTAATGCTGTAATATTTAAACTGTTTGAATATATAGTTATCATATATTATGCAGTTCTTGCATACAGGCTCTAGGGGGCAGTGAGTGAAAAAGTAAGTCAAGATGATATGGAATACAGATACAGAAGTGTTGTTCACAGTCAAGCAGATACGACTTGGTCATCTTTTATCAAACATGAAGTTGCCAATTTGTGATATGTTTCTGATGTGTTAGTGATTGATCGTAATACTCAAAAAAACCAACAGGATGTGAGAAGAACCCAGTCTTGTGTTTAAATTATATACAGGTGCTAAAAGTCCATTAATGAGTTTGGTTATGATGAGGGGATATCTATTTGGAGTTCTGATTCTTTTTAATATTTCTATCCAAATTTGCACTGCTACGTGCGCTTTTCAGCACACAAGGAAGTAGCAACAGTCTGGGTCAAGTGCATTGTCAGCAACAACTCTCATTGTGGGAGATACTGATTACTAGAACATAAAAATAATGTGTTCGGAGGTTAAGGAAGAGTTCAGAACGCTGCATACAGGAGCACATACTGTTCTTTTCAGATTATTTTCATAAAACCTAGAAGAGAATTTGCATTTGTTTCCACATGAACATTTAACGATTAAGTCGTGAATGATGTAAATGTGTTCAAATGTTAAAGGATACCATTAGAGTGTTGAGTAATAATAGAGCTGAACTTTCACAACACTTTTTCACTTTTATTGTTCTCGTATTACATTAACATTATACAGTAACATTGCAAAATAAGTACAATTATGCAGCTCATTTTCAGTACACATGTAGATGCTTCTGTGATGTGATATTTTAGACACTTTCTGGTAAAATCTTTTTTTGTGTGTACTTTTATCATCTTGCAGAACCTGAAAATGAAGACATTCCCTCTGATCTCTAACGTATGAGTTACAGTATAGTACTGTGCATGTGAGTATTCTCACAAAAAAAGAAAAACTGACAAAAGCTGTTTAGAAAAGGTACTCAGTGCTGATTTATATGAACATTTTATAGTATTTTCGGTAAATTTCTCCATGCATCTTATCTTCTTATAGTCACATATTTGACATTTTCTCAACTCTTACACATTCTTCCTGTCATTGTGTCAAAAGGCATTTTATCATCGCTGACAATTATGTCACGAATGCAGATCTTCCAGTGACGTCTTCATTCTGACCTGAAAGAGAGAAACAAGAGTCAAGCAAACAGTCTTTTTATACATTTGCCATTCAAATGTCATTAATATTTGTTTTTACTGGCATAGTCGGCATACAGATTATGTTTGTTTGCTTTATGGTTACATTAATCAAATTAAACTATGACCCACATTTGTTGTATATCTATCCCTTTTCATTGTTATCATATTAACATTGGTCTTTAGTTTGACATTTTATTCATCCAACAAATACATATGCAAGAGCATTTTGTATTCCATGTCATAAAGATTCGGTATTATATGTTTAAAATGACATTACAGTTTGTTCTAATAGTGATCAGACTGGTTCTTAATACATACTGTAGACACGTGTCATTTAGTTTGTGTGTCAGCTGATGTTTGAGGTTCACTAAGGTGTGGAGTTATTGTGGTGAGACTCAGCTCCAGGATGTTATGGGGAATAAATTAATTAGATTTGGTAAAGGTTGTAGTTATGCTAACAAGAATAAAGTAATATATGAAAATATGATTAAACACAGCATGAAGAAACACAAGCCATAGTTGAATAAGGATTGGCATTGCTAAACTAATGAGGGCTCTTCTATTTGAACTGTGTGAGATGAAAACCTTTTACTTTTTATTACAGAGGTTAATCTTTCTGATGGATTGAAGGATGGATTCAGACAGAAGCAGTCATGGGAAGCAGAGGACAGCCAGAAGAACAATCTGGAGAGGCAAGAGGGTTTAATCGCCTTGCTACCCTTAGAAAGTTGCCCCATCAAGTCTCTGCTCAATCCACTCCTTAGCTATCAATGAGAGGAATTTCAGTTCTTACTAACAGACTACAAAACATGTTTGGTTGCTAAAAGAAGGTGCGCTTGTTCAAAACAGTTGTGCTTGTTCCTTTATTGTATGTTCTGATTTAAATCTATCTGGGGCCTCATGTTGAATTTATACTAAAACATTGCGTTTGTTTGTCAGCCATGTAGGTTCACCGGTTCTGGGTTGAGATGCCAGAATGTGACCAATCAGTTTGAGTTTTTTGCTGTTTGAATTTTTAAATATCCTCAGAATGAGGATAATTTGGCCAAGATCAGATTAATCCCATACAGCCAGACCTGCAGACTGACAGCAGAATCTCTGAAAAAACTTGGTCACTTGAATGGCCAAGAACTGCCGAAGAGGCCATATGGCTGATAGGTACAGGGATAACAGACTCATGTCAACAGACAAACTCTTGGATGTATTTAAAGAGTCTATGCCATGAACAGGGCTGGCCCTAACCAATTTGCGCCCTAGGCAAGATTTCGGGTGGCGCCCCGTTTCATCGTAGTAAATTCCACTGCTAGTGTACATACACTCATAAGAAACTTTATAGCTTTGTCTTGTACACTATTTTATTTAAATAAAGCAATTGCAATTGCATATTCAAAATACTTAGAAAGACTTAAAGATACAAATATAAAAATATTAACTGAATATATTGTGACGACTGGCTGTTGCTCGTTTGAATGTCAACAAACTAGGTCTAAGCTACTTTGTTTGCCAAATAGGGTACTAGCAGTTGCATGCATCTTAACCCACAAATCAGTCAGTGACCATAATTCCACATGGCCTTGACTGGCTCTATAAGCAAATGCACAGCTCAGAAACATCCAACAGGCAGCAATATCTTCTCTTACTTTTCATTTAACATAAATCACCCATTTCAAACAAACATGGCAATATCAAGTTTGTTACGTCTTAGGCAAGTAGGTTATATTATTATTAATACTATTTTTATTTAGGCTTTGCTATGCAGTTAAATTAATTAATATTCCTTTCTGAAGTCATAACCAACTAAACATTGGACATCGGATAGACTTGCAGATCATGTCTATAGTGCGTTGGTCAGTCCAGGACCATCTCTGTACGTCTATACGACGTCCAAATCCGGTACGGTATCTTGACATCCAACTACGACCTCACTTGGACGTAGATATGCAGTTAAAACTTTTAGAGAAGAAATAATTTTTTTTAAGGAGTAAATCACGCTTTATGTATTAACGTTCCAGTGGTCAGTGTGTGCTTTAGTTGGGCTCTTGACCCTTAAATTGTTAGACTTTGTTAGAAAATGTTGTTTTGGCTGATGTGCTTGAGTTATAACAGCCAGACAAACCAAAAGCGTGACTTGTCATGTGATGATTATTGTGCTTGTTTAGAGTCTCTGAACAGCTTTTATCTGTATTTGTAAGTACTTTATTGACAATGATAGTCTTGTGACTACAGCTGAACATCCTGTACATTCTATGCATCTTAAAAGGATTTTTAGGCTCGCCTGATCAAAAAAAAAAAAAAAAAAAAAAAAGAGCAAAACGTTCTGTGACGTTCACACACAGAGATGAAGAGTCAGCGTATGAATCTCAATAATGGTGACCGGTCGTATAGCAATATAGACATGATCTGCACGTCTATTCGACATCCAATGTTTAGTGGAAATATAAATTAGTTTTAAGTGGAAATTACACTTTTTTTTTTTTCTTCCTCCATTCCTGGCGCCCCCTGGACGTGCGGCACCCTTAGCATTTGCCTATACTGCCTATGCCACGGGCCGGCCCTGGCCATGAACTTTACATATTTTACATGCTTTTGAAAATCCAGCATGATATGATTATACTGATAAGCATTTGTTGTCAAAAATGTAAATATAACGACTTTCTTCTTGCTGAGGAGGTTTGGTACCACTGAGTATTTGCGACCATTTAAAAAATGTTTTTAAAGAATGTTAAAGAACGTGACACACCTGGTAATCATGTGAAATTCCAATCAAAAACCAATCAGATTACGGCTTCAAACCTTCTGAAGTGTTTCTATTTTTGTGTGCCACCACATGCATCAGATGTTCAGTCAACGGTTCATGAAGGCGTTTTGAGACTGAGGCTACTCCAAGTGAGGATAACTAATCTAAAATAAAGATCAGATCCAATCCAAATAATTCAGTACACGCAATTTTATAGGAGAGAGCCATGTCCACACATTTCATGCATGTGTGTAAAGCCAGACAGGACAAAGAACTGGTGTGCTTGACGTTGAAAGTAAACCTCAGAATAGGGATATGAAAGTAGGTTTGCAAAGGCCAGAAAATGTTTATGGTGTGTGAACAGAAAATATTAACTAGTTTTTGAATATTGTCAAATCTATACTGTATATACTGTACTCACAATTTAGACATTTATTTTCACAGCAGTGCACACCAGTATTTTATGTTAAGTATTGTGACATTAATGTGTGAACATGTTTTGTGTGTACTATTTTCAGGAAAATGCACTGGTAACAACTAAATAAGACCAAAAATAAATATCAACAGAAGATAATGGCTGTGATGAATACATATAATGGTGAGCAATAATCTACTCATATTTATTTATTTATTTTTTGTCTTTTATTAACTATTATCTTTACATATCTTTGAATACATAATAACTGCGATTGCATTTCAAGAATCAAGTCCTCTGTCTCCTCAGACATGTAAGAGATCTTCAGACTCGAAAAGACTGAGGAGTTAAATGAAATCAAAGGGCTAAAAGAAGATTTACAATCAAAATTCAGCATGAAAACAGAGCTGGAGGAGTGGCAAGGTAATGAAATGAAATGTCAGCAATAATTTTCAGTGTTTAACATTTGCTATCAACCGTTTTTGTGGACTCTTTGATTTGCTCCGACTGGCTCGAATATGTGCATTAAAGCAATGAATGCCTAGATAATTACAATTAGTTAAATCACAATGTTAAATAAATCTGTGACTTTTAGTTTGAAACAGTAGTTTTATAATAGTATAATAGTTTTATAATAGTATAATAGTTTTATAATAGTATATTTACATGTATGTGTATGTAGTTTTTCTACTATTATTACAATTTTATTTTAAAGTTAGAATTTGAATGAAAAAAAATTGATAAAAAGAGGAAATAGTTGTGGAGGACTTTGTGCAGTATTTAAACATGTTGAAAAACTGCAGTATTACTTTCTAAAAAATACTGCAGTATTTTTTGCAAGGGTGATGCAACATCATAATTATGGTCTACTCTGATTATAGATTATTTGGATTTATTATGGATCGTTTATAGTCAAATCCAAATTTTAGGAATAAATTAATAAATAAATTTTTAAAGGAAGTTTTATGCATTCCTCTCTCATCTACATTAACTCAAAAGCTTTTCAACTCATTTCAATAATATGGTCCCAGACAGTGAGTTACCTTATGTATGCAGGTAAAATCAGATTTTCTCCAGTCAAAAACAAGCTATCAAACTTCATAGTTAGCATTAGTGAAGCAGTCAGGGGGATCTTTCTACCTCTTCTTAAGCTCCACCCACAGAAAAACATCACCGTTTACTAACAAAAATAGGGTCTATTATTCGAAAGTCAACAAACTATTTTGACTCAAAGAACTTAAAATAATAACAATAAATGAATTTGCTTTGGTACACTTTGGAAAGACTGACTTGAGCCCGGTCCTATAAGTGGAACACTTCATGTGCACTTGTGGTCTTATGCACTTACAATGGCCACCACAAGCTCTTGTCCACTAAGTCTTGTCCACTAAGACCGTAGGGTGTCCTATTCATCATTTTAGCATTCAGAAGTGTGCTCACGAGTCCTCCCTCGATCTGCACTTACAGTCCCTATGACTTTGTAGCTTAACTTATTTTAGAAAATATTATTTCTAAATTTAATTTAATAAGAGCGAAAGAGAGAGTTATTACTATAGATATTTGTCACGAGGGATGAGGCGAGGAAGCAGTCGGATTTAAGTGCAAGCTGTTTATTCACACAAAGAGCGTAGACAGACAGGAAGGGTCATCACCAGTTAACATCAGTGGCAGAGGCAGGACAAAAGTGTAGTCAAAGTCCAGGCGAGGGTCGGTAACAGCAAAATACAATCCAGGGGGCAAGACAGAGACAGTAGACGAAAAACAGGCAAGGTCGGTAACAAACAGATCAATATATATCGATAGACACGGGAAGCAAAACAACAGGGAGACAGTGCAATGAACCGTGCAAGACAAACAAACAGACTGGTATATATACAGGTGAAAGAAGGTCACGGGGGTGGAGCAGACAATCAAACACCTAGACAACCAACGAGTGGGCGGAGACATGAGTACATTGAAGCGAGTCCATGAATGAAACAAAACGCAAAACACACACACACAGCTTGCAGGGAGATGGATTGCCATGCAGGCTGGCACATCCAGCTGATCATGACAATATTATTACTACCCAGAGAATTAGCTATATTATTTTGATTTAGCCATTAGCATTAGCATGTTGTATTGTCCTTGTGTTGTGGTGCATGCACTGCTATCTTTATGCTGTCAATTAATCTTACTGTTAAATTATTTAATTGCCATTTGTTGCATTCAATGACAGTGAGACTGTTTATGATTTAATTAAAGGTGAAGATTCACTAGAGACACAAAACCCATGGTATAAGAACAAAGCACAGACTTTCCCGAAGAGTATTAAGAGAGGAAACATCTCCATCAAACTCAACAATCTCTCTCATGATGATGTAAGAGAGTTCAACTGCTTCATCACACATTCATCTTATTTTAAACTGTACAACTGAACGGTGTGTAAAAATATTTCACTGCAGTTCCTAACTTTTTTTGGTTAAAAATGATCCAAAGTCAGTAGTTGAGAAAGTAAATAACCATCCAGTGTTTAAAACTATCACCTTACTTTAGTTAAATTCACAACGGTTAGCCTATAATAATGTTTTAGAATGAGTGGAACTGGTAGGTTTTTGCTGGGAAATTCGAGCATAGCACTCCATAAACATAAAGAAGCGGAATAGCGTATGGATAACGATACGCACACCAAACTGTATGGTTCATGGGGGCAAATTCTGAATGTAAGTGAGCAGGGCATGTGTGTGGCATTATTTAGTTGTTTGGAATGTACTTGTCTTACGCACTAACAATGGCCACCACAAACTCTGGTCTGTTAAGTCTACAAGACGTAGGGTGTCCCATTCACGAGTGCTCCCTCAATCCGTACTTCCAGTTCGCCTGTCTTTACAAAATGGTTTTCTAAATTAAATTTGATGAGAGAGAGAGAGAGATAGAGAGAGAGAGAGAGATTCCTCTGTTGTCCAAAATGTACGCTTTTTTATGTTATAGCCAAATATTTTATTTTGCGTTAAATTTTTATAATTTTTCTAATTAATTTTTTTAAGAAGAAAATACTTTTTTTCATTAGAAATCATGACTATTTTTGAAATTGTATCTGAAATATGCCGTTGGGTGTAGTTCCAGTATCTACCGGCAGACACTAACAGGAACCTGTTAACGAGAGGCCGTGGCAGTGATTGTAAATTTATTTATTTTATTTTTTTTCTCTACCGATTGTCTAGTCATCTCTCTCTATTTTTCCCCTCTCTTTGTGAAAAAAAAACAAAAAGAAAAGCATTGCTATACTTTATTTTCTTAAACCCCGTGACAGTATGACGACTTCCGCTACCCGGAAACAGTTGAAAAATTACTTTCTGTTTTCCGAAAAAAATAGTGTTGTGGGAATTATTTACAAGCTACGTTATTTATATCTGGGAAACATGATAATTGAGTATGTTCATATTTTCTTCATGATATTAGGTTTTCCCGCGAGCCGTGCAACTCTTCAGAACTGATCTGCCGCGATATGTACAAAAAGTGAAGCTTGCTCTCTTGTATTTGGCCTAGTTTAGTTCAATCCTCACTTAAACTAGCGTAAACATACCAGCAATGCCTTTCAGTGTCATTAATGCATTAGTCGTGGTTTGATTAATTAGACATTAGCGAGTTGCAGGCTATCACATATATCTGTTTTAGCCATTAGCATTAGCATGTTGTATAGTCTTTGTGTCGTGGTGCATGTGCTGTTAGTTTTATTTGATAGTAATTTGAATTGATTCTTACTGTACGTTCAAGATGTTATGATTTTGCCAAGACGGGATTTAGTGATTGATAAAAGCTTTTTAAAAATTTGACAACCAATTTAATCCCCTCTATTAAATATTTTATAAACATTAGATAGAATTTAGAATATTTGAAGATTTTTAATTTAACTTTTCATATAAAAAAATACTCTACTAAACTTTACCTACTTTGACCTTGCAATGCTATTGACATAATAACAACTAGTTAGAGAGCTTTTCTGACCTGCGTGATTACTGGCCATGTTTAAGGAATTTTTTGGACAGTTTTGTCCATTTTAGTTTAGTATATATATTAGTTTTGCCTGTATTTTGGCTTAGATGTGTATTTATATTGGAACTTTAATATTTCACCCTCATTTCCTTTAATATATCTGTTTTGTGCTGGGGACAAAAAGTGAAACATTCTGAACTTTTTGGACAAAAATGACCTCATTGAAACCCATTAATAATGATTGGTAATCCTAAGGCCATTTAGCTATAAAATTATGCAATATTTGTTAGCAGTCTTTCATTCTGTTGGCAAGTCTTCAAAATTAAAATGTATTTTAAGCCCAGGTCATTTATTTTAAAACAATTTAAAAGTTTTTATTGCTGTTTTTTTGTGTGTGTGTGTTTTTGCAGATGCTGTTTGTTTACAGTGCTGATAAATACAGGTGAGCATCTGAACCAAATCTTAATGAAAGATTATAAATATCAGATTTTGTGTTATTTACAGTTTCTGTCATTTCAGTGTCTCTGCAGGTCACAATAGAGGCTGTTATCGGTGGTTCTGTCGTCCTGCCGTGTTCTTCAGCTCAACCTGATCTTAAACTTCAAGAAATTGATGTGTTTTGGAAAAGCAAAAACAGTGGGACTATTTATAATTTAATTAAAGGTACAGATTCTTTGGCCAAACAGGACCCACAATATAAGAACAGAGTGCAAACTTTCCCTGAGGAGTATGAGAGAGGAAACTTCTCCATCAAACTCAACAATCTCACTCACGCTGATGCAAGAACGTTTACCTGCCTCATCACACCCTCGGATGAAAAAGAGACCATAAAGCTGATCATCAATGGTGGGTCATTTATTTTTATTTTTTTAAACACAGATCGTGCATAGCATTATGACCAATGACAGGTGAAGTGAATAACACTGATAACCTTTCATCACGCCACTTGTTAATGGGAAGATATATTAGACATTTTGTCATACAAGTTAGAAGCAGGATAAATGATGGCTATAGACGACTGGGTCAGAGCAGCTCTTGTGGGTTGCTGCAGAGTTGTTCCAGTCTGCAGTGGTCAAAAGTGATCCAAGGAAGGAAGAGTGGTGAACCAGTGACAAGGTCATGGGCTGCCAGGGCTTACGGATGCACATGACAAGCAAAGGCTGCCCCGCATGGTCTGATGCAACAGACGAGCTGCTGTAGCTCAAATTGCACAAGAAGTTAAAGCTGGTTCTGATGGAAATGTGTCAGGATACACAGTGCATCGCAGCATGCGTACGGGGCGGCATGCTGACCCCTGTCCACTGCAGAAAGCGCTAACATGTGAGCATCAGAACTGGACCATGAAGAAAAGGAAGAAGGTGAGCTGATGAATCATGTTTTCTTTTACATCACATGGAAAGGTGTGTAAGCGTCGCTTACTCGGGGAACATGTGGCACCAACATGCACTATGGGAAGAAGGCAATCTGACAGAGGCAGTGTCATGGTTTGGGCAATGCTTTGCGGGGAAATCTTGTGTCTTGACATCCATCTGGATGTTACTTTGACACGTAACCTACCTAAGCGTTGTTGCAGACCATTTACTTACTGTCGTGGAAATGGTGTCCTCTTTTGGCTGTGGCCTCTTTCAGCAGGATGATGCACTCTGCCAAAAGGCAAAGGTAGTTCAGGAATGGTTTGAGGAGCACAATGAGTTTGATGTGTTGACTTGGACTCCACATTCCCCAGATTTCAAAACAACAAAGCATCTGTGGGACATCCTGAACAAACAAGTCCGTCTCCATGGAGGCCACAACTTACGGGACCTTAAAGGATCTGCTGCCAACAGATTAGTGCCAGACACCACAACACACCTTCAGAGGGCTGTTTCAGCAGCAAAAGGGGGACCAACACTATATTAGAAAATGGTCATAATGTTATGCCTGATTGGTGTATGTTTAAAATATGAATTTAAAAACAGCCTGAATGCATCTGTATACAGTATGAATTGTTGAGTAACTGTTTTTCATTGAGAAGTATTTTTGTTTTTCCCCAGAATCAACAAAACAAGAAGAAAACCATGAACAACAAACACAATTACGTTGGTGGGAGATATTACTGATCTGTGTTTTTTCTCTATTATTACTAATTTTGGTCTGTTGTATATGTATTCGGAGAAAAACAAAATCAAGCTCCCATATAGTAGGAACAGTGGTACACTGAACGTTTTATTAGACTCGCAGTAATGTAAATGTTACTTTTAGTTGACCTTGTGCAGCTTTCATTGTTTTATTACTTTAATTTATTTTTTTATTACTTAATTATGTTGAAAAATACCTTAAATATCACGTCACATGTCACGTCCTTTCCTTTTCCTTTCCTTATAGCCTTCCGTTATAGCCTCTCACAACATGTATCATTTTGATGGCAGATTGTAATCCAGAAAGGTTAATGTGTTTGTGAATGACATGTAAAGGAAATTAACTTGTATTCCAATTATAAATGTGCTTCTGATAGCCTGGGATTACACAAAAGAGAACCGGGATTAAAACAATGTGATATGAGCTAACCATCTTTAGATTCGATCACTACTGGTAGTGCAATTTATTGTAATGCATTTTCTTTGGTTGGTCAGAACAGATTTGTTACTTTTTCTGATGACAATATCCTGTGTAAACTCTTATTTGGGTCATGTATTCCAAGACAATTGCGAAGTACTGCAAAAATCCACAACGGCGTGGTGACCGTTACACACACTCCTCAAAATATTAGATTCATCTACACTGGACCACAAACCATGCAAGAAAAATAATTCTGTACACCGCTGCAAGAGAGCTCCTGCAGTCATGTGACCCAGCTTTAAAGGAATATCGTAAAATCCTCTCACATTTTGTTTAACTTCTCATTTTCTGGTTTTCAGACAGTTTTACTAAAGCACAGCTCATGCCACGGTTTGTGCCTTTAATGCTCTGACTGACAGAAAACTGTGCACTGCTTTTTCCAATGAGATTCATGAAACACTCATAAAGGTTTTTTTTTTTCTGCTGTCAGTATGTTTCTGCCTTAACGCATGTATTTTGAATGATGCATTTCTTTTTTGTTGTAAAACTATATGCATTTTATATTGTGATATGTGTGTATTACTCGAGGCCTTATACTGCTCCCAAACTCAACATGTCATCTCAACTGTCAAAGTCTCTTTTCTTTTGGCAATGTTTCTTTTTATTTATTTTAAAGCATTTGATATAAGACAATATATGAGAGAGTAATGAGGGAATATGAGGGAGTAATGTGCTTTCCAAACCACAGGGACTCGATTCTGCTTTATTCTTCTGTTTCTGTTCCTATTTTATGTTCATGTCCAGAGCTTCAAAGCTATTCACCAGTCTTTTATTGACAAATTCTGTTATTAAAACTAGTTATGGGGGAAAAAAACCTAAAGTTCTTAATAATTAGATTAGACTATAGATTTGATGTTAAAAAAAAAAAAATCTGTTTTAAAATAATAGAGGAATATGGTTTTGGCTAGTCACTTGTTTTATGATGCAAAGCATAATTTTGCATTTCTAGTGTGTCTATCTTTTGTTCAAAATGCTGTTAATGACCCATGTTTTATGCAGCAAACAGAGTTGTTAATGTGAAAGAAGTTAATGTGCCTTTTAAAAATCTAAACAATTAAGACTGCAGCATTTATGTTTTAAATTAATATTGTCCCATTTCATTAAAATAGTTTAAAAGCAGAACATGCCATTTTATACGATTTTTTGTGTGTGTGTGAAACCAGCAAATCATGTCATTTTATGGCTTAAAATAATGTTACTATAGACATTGTCTGACCCCACTCATACAGTGTACATTTTACTTGTGCTGCTTCCATAAATCCTTAAAATTAAATTTACCCTGTAAATAGGGAAATCAAATTTTTTAATAATTTTATATTCATCCCATTTTATTATGATAACAGAAACACAAATATAAATCAATAAAAACATTTGCTGGGAATTCAACTGCATCAGAATATAGTATGTGGACACATTAGGCTATGTGTAACCTAAACAGGTTTGTGTCAGTAAATATAATAATGTAAATAACTGTAAATCAATTGCTATGTTGTCTACAACATGAAATAATAAGTGTCTGCTAAATGAATAAACATAAATGTTAAATAAAAAATTACAATACGTATATGAAAACTGTAGAAACACTAGAGTAACTATGGGGCACCAATGTGCAGCAGCAACTTTGACAACAAAAAAGGAACCTCAAAGCTGATTGAAGGAAATGTAGGGCTCCATTCTAATATTTGCCCCAATAATAGAGGCCCCAAATTCACTAAATCCACCCCTGGTGACACGAACATTGCCGGATCGGATGATCTGGGTATGTATTATTGCTTGTGTCTATATATAACCTATAAGTTACTAATTTGAATTTGTTGTCGATTGATTAGATGATTGATTTTGAGTTATTTTCCACTATGGCATGATGTTTAAGCTGCATTAACATAAACTTACTTGTATTTACTAGCTATTAGGGATGTTCATTTCGGTTAATTTTCCCAACCGACAACCACAAATCATTATCCGATTATTAACTGTTAACTGATAAGATGGTAAATTAACACTTTTCAGTAAGGTTCATTCAGCGCTGCCGCTCTGAATTAAGGTTGCATGTTAAATAAATTACAACGTATATTTTTGTTCAAATAAGTTGTTATGGGTCCTGCTTTATTATCCATATAGATCCGCCACCAGTTTGATTGGAGGGGGTGTTAGGGAGGATATGTTTTAGTATATTTTCCTGCTTTTTTGTCCTCAGCCAATCACATGGCTGAAAATCATTTGGTGCATTTGGATCAAGTTTTTTTCTTGCTGGAATTTTTTGTCTGGAGCCCTGCGATTCATAATATGATTATATAATTGTTAAAATACCCAAGTCTTGTGATCTCCAAACTAAACATGTTACATTTGGTTTAGTAATGTGAATAAACAAACAATATTTTGAGGAAAACAAAAATCAAAACAAACATAAAAAAAACAGTTCTGATATTTGTAATATGGTTCTTTAAATCAGTACATTATACATTTATAAAAGACCAGTTGGATGTTACCTATTCTCATTCTCCTGAAAGAGCAGCAATGCACTAAATAAAGAGTAAATAAATTCATGAACTTACTGAGAACGAGAGGGAAGCTTCACTTCTATTCTGGATCCTGATCCACAAGTGAAAAATTTCTGTGAATGATTTTTTATGTAGTCTTGCTGGTGTTGTGTCAATACGCTGTCATAACCTGAATTCAGCTTATCGCCACTGTATATGAAAGCATGAAAGGAATGCAGATCATCAAGTTACATCCTCATCCACACACTGCAGAGAAACTGAAAGGAGTGGATAGAGAACAGAAAACCACAGAGATATACTCTGGGTTTTCCATGCATTTGCCTTTCAAATTTGATTTACAAACAGCAACAGATGCAGCAGAAAATTCTCTTAAAACAGAAATCAAATAATAAATACAGGTTGAACTTGTTTCTATGAAACTACCAGTGTTTAAGTAATTCATTTTCATATTTAGAGTCAATCCAGAGTAATCTGCTTCCCAGTTCCTGTTTTTTTTTATGTTCGCAGACTGTACACGGGCTGTAAGAGACTCAAGAGTGTGATATTCTCAGGTAATGGTAGAAGAGACTATGAAAGTCAATAATTGTATAGTCAATAAAACCGGGCGAGCAGGTCAGCTGACATGTATGGTTATATACTTATATACTAAATGTCAAAACTCTACACACAAAACAATCAGACATAGCACTTGGAGATTAACGACTCACATCTACGCCAAAATGAAACACTGCAGTCAAAACTTAACACTCCTTTCTAAAAATCTAATTCTTGTAACAAAACCATTCACACAAGCACCACTTGAATTACTCTTTCATATCAGCTTTATATAAAACACTGCAGTCTTTGTGTTTCTAGTTTTATTTGGGTCTGTATTCTGCATTTTTTCACACCTGTACACAGTACTGTAACATCACAATGGTATTGCTTTACATACTGTATACTTCACAGCACTACACATTTTTGTATAGTACAGTTAGAACAGTAATACTGTAATATGATACAGTCTGGAGTAGAAACCTGAAGATATAGCTGCTCTACTGTGTAGCGATTGAGGTTAGGGTGGACTCTTTGCATGGACAGGCCATGATTTATCACATGGTCCACCAGAGTAGCCCTGATGTCATCTGACACACGTCTCCACTCTGGTCCTCGTCTTTGTCCTCATCCTCTTCCAAGTCTGACTTCACTCTCTTTGTCTTGTTTCTCTGACTCTCATTGCCTCCATGCTTGAAGAGTTCTCAGAATGTCTTTCCTGAGGTCTATTTGTAGTGCTAAGGCTCTGATCTGTGTTCTGTTTTTTTGTGCATGTGATTTAAGGAGTCTATGTAAGTGTCTACAATTGCTAGATGAGTTTTGCATTTTGAACGTTTTGAGTGTTTCTCAATGATAACAGGTGATTTTGTTTTTGAGTAAAGTGTCTAATGTAAGACAACGTGTGTAGTGTTTCGCAATAAGTGTGTTACAGAATTGTAAACAAAGTGCAAAGTTGAAAATGTGTTTAAGCTATGATTGCACTGTGTTTAAGATAAGGTACAAAAAGTTTAGGTATTGAGGCTTTGGTGTAAGCATTCGTTTTAGTGTGTGAGCAATAGGCAAAAACTGTAAACATTCGGGGCTTAGCCCAAATGTGCTCAGAGAAAAAAAACAGTGGCTGTTGGGTTGATTTTTGCTGAAAGCAAAATAGCAAAGATGGGTAATATTATGTTTAAAAGTCTCTTAATTAACTTTTTGTTTATTGAGCTGTTGTAAAAAAACACACTGTAATGAGAAGAATGTAAGATGAGACGTGTGACGTGCTTTGACAGGAGGCGTGGCTATGTAAGACAGCGGTGTGTGTGACGTGAGCTCGCTGTCGGAGAAGCGAGAAAGAGCGCAGCTGATAATATTCTATCCATACTAGCGATGATTGAAAGCAATGAAAAGACGGTTTAGAGGTTAATGATGATGTCACAAAAAATTAGCAGTATTTTGGAATTGATCTGTGAATGGTGCTTGTTTTGAATTGACCGATAAACTCGTTCTGGTAATTTTACGGAAGTTTACCAAGTACTGCTATCACTGAGTGAAAGAAGCTATTGTTACACCTCACGGTGGCGGCAAAGGACTGTTTATGGTTAGGTCATGCGGTAGACCAGTGTTTGTCCTCTGATGGGGACCAGTGGACCAGTTCTGCACTGAAAAAGATAGGTGTGTTGGAGATGCACTACACTAGCAGAGCAGCCCTTTGCAGTCGGGGGAGGAGTAAAGAGACGGCCGTCAGGTCGCACACCTATAGGTCTCCGTAGTGACTTTTATGTAATGCAATATGACGTTTATTATTTGTATTTTTGTTTCGTAGTTATCTATAGGACATTTTTTCAAATCTAAGCAGTTTATTCAGTGTAGTGAAGCCTCTCACAACATCCATAAAAAACGGCCTCTGGTCGACCGGTTTTTTTACTTTTATACAATACGAATATATATTTACCATATCGCCTAATCTTCATTTTCATCATGAATGTTTTTTTTGAATGTCAGATATTCGATATAAAGATTGATTACATACAGGAACTTTTTAAAGAAAAAAACAGGCAGCACAAATCGTGCTTGTCAATCACATAATCTGACCAATGAGAATAAAGTGTGTCGTCATCAAGGCTTTCGCAGCCGAGTTTGAGCAACTGACCTGTGCGACTGCTCTCGTTTTGCTCTCGCGGTACTTTGATGGCACATGTGATCGAAAGGCGGCTACAGCGCTGATCAAAGTCGGACAAATGATCTGTTTTGTGAGGCGGCAGCCGATTTGTTGCAGCGCCGCATGAAGTCGAACACGCCTAATTAGGGGGGTGTTAAAAATAACTCATGAATATCAGTTATATTTACTCACCTATATTAGTTAGACGTCCTCAAGTCATACAACCCTGCTTCTCATCACCAGACTCAAATCAAATGGATCCAACAGCCAATGAAGTTCTGCACAATCACTAGTTAATTTGTATCAGGTGTGTTTGCGCAGGGAAACATGGAAACCTTGCAGGATGAGGGCCAAGGGTACCCCTGGTGTAAGGAGAAAATCACAATTTGTGTGTCACCGTTCCAATGTCAGTGTGTGCTTTAGTTGGGCTCTTGACCCTTACATAAGAAGAATTAAATGTTGATTTAGCTGCTGTACTTGAGTTATAACAGCGAGACAAACTAAGAGCAATACTCCTCAGAGGCTCATTCTTCGTACCTCGCTAACTCAGTTGAATTTGATTGTTGTGGATTTGTCCTGACTGGATTGTTTCGTTCTTTGACGCTAATCTGGGCTGGCTAAACAGGTCAGTGAGATTGAACCTGCTCCGGAGCAGGTTTATTTCATGTAAACAGGATTTAGGCTGCGCTCCTGGCTCTAGGTTATGGTTGGTTGAAATGGAAAGATCACCCCTGATTGGTTAAAGAGCACGATAATTACGATGATTCACACACAATATATATATATATATATATATATACACACACACACATACATATATATATATATATATATACATACATATACACATATACATACATATATATTTAAAAATATTTTATTTATATGTTTATATTATATATCTAAAAATAATCTAAAACTACGAGATTAAAGTCTTACTATTCTTTAAAGAATAAAGAGCACCTCTTGCAGCTATCCTCTGCTTTTAAAATCTGTCAGTTTTATAGCAAAATACAAGCGATAGCTGAAATGGCTTTAGTTTAAGCAAGAATGTAAATCAATAATTTTCCCAATTACAGTGAAACTTCATTATAAATTAGTCTTTAGTCTGTTTTCCCATGACTTCTAATGTTCCTTCACTTTTATATCTTGCTATACACTTCAAACAACGAGGAAAAACACATTCATTTGAAAGATGAGCTTTTATATCTAAAGAAACAAAGCAGAAAATTATTGCGATTGCTGGGTTTCTGGCATGTTACAAATTATGAATATGTATATATAATGGAGTGATCTGATTATTGAGGAGTTTGAACAACACATTACTGTTAGACACAATATAAAACTGAAGCTGAGACTTTGTTTAAAAAGTATTAAAGAGACCAACCTTTTTGCTATTGGGTGGCGCACAATAAAAATCAAATGGAAGACATGAAATATTATTTCCAAGCATATGATCCCACGAATATTACACTCGATACAATTTCTGCTAATGATTCCACATAAATGCCACTAAACGCTGTCGTAGTAATAAAAGCTGGCTCTTTTTCCATTTCGTCAACCAATCAAAGGGGCTGTGATCAGTGTTTCTATTATCAATACTTCGCCTTTTAAACCAATGCATGGACGCATAATAATCCTAGACAACTCAATCCAGCTATACTAATCATCAACAGCAGGTGCGTTCGGAGAACCGGATTAGTGAGTTTATAGTCATCTTAGACATAAAACACAGAAAGTTCGCTGGGCACTGAAGTGCCATCCCCTGATCTGGGCTGGCACTTCCAGCTGACTGTGACACTAGCAGTGACTTCTGTCAATGAGGCTGGCAATGAGGTCGCTAATGTGTGTTCTCATTACTGATTTCTTAGTAATGTTATTGTTGACAGCAAATAGGTTTCTTGCCGCTAAATACAAACATTTAGTCAAATTACTAAATATAATATAAATATACACTGAGTCCATGAGTCATTCCATGAGAATGGCTAAATTTGGACTTGGATATTTAATTTTTTTTTACCAAAATATATTATTTGTATGTATATCCCACATCATTAAGGATATATTTAACTGTCTGAAAAATGCATTTTCCCATCTCAGGCATTCGTTTTTTTATTTACTGATCATATTTTCAAGATGTGGTGACTGTAATTCTTCAACCCCGTTATGGACACTTTGGAGGCTCTCTGAATATTATCATAAAATGTATTTCTAAAGAAGTCAATATGTTTATATTAATCAGATGTCCCCCATACTAATTCAATAATTTTAAATAGAAAAATTACATAAAATTACACAATTTTTACTCTCTTAAATGCTGAAATGTAACTAATAAGTGAAAGCAATCTTGTTATTTTTTAATCCAAAATTCAGTTTAACTAAGAAATATAATCAAAATCAGGGGTGGGTGTGTTTGTGCCTAGGCCAACACAGTCTCACGACCAATTTTTATGTATTCGTACGAGGTGCCAAATTGACCTCACTCATAGGATTTTGTACAATTTGTCTAAAACCCTGTGATGGGTAGGTTTAGGGGCAGGGTTAAGTTTAGGTCATTCGTACAAATTCATACGAATTGGCAACTCGTAAAATATGTATGATTTAGAAGAAATTGCATGAATTCGCATGAGTGAGGTTGTACGAATTAGCCACCTCGTAAAATATGTACGAATTGCTGTGAATTCAGGTTGTCTAGGCATTAGAGAGCCTAATGAGGTATGCTAAAAGTCACCTCATCCTTTACTTATTACATCCTTATACTTATTAATTGTATTCTTCTTCCCTGCCTCTACATTCGTTCTCCATCTCTCCAGCTTACTCTGCAGGTATCTCTCCCTTCTTTCAGGATCAGCTTTAAGGTGTTCCCAATACTTCCTTTGCCTTTCTGCTGCTGTTGTTGGTGCCATCTTACTCGCATTCTTAACATAGAACATAAAACACATTCAGTTGATTGAATATATATATATATATATTGAATAATTATATATTTAATATATATTGAATAATTAATTTAAATAATTGAATAACTTAACAACCAAAGTATTAAAATCTCAACCCTGTTACAATCAAAAACATAACGGGGTTGTGTGTGATGGGGTTGAGATTCTTGCACAAAATGGCCACTGCTCAATGTAGTGAATACCAAACAGAGAGCACATGGCATGCATGAAGTTCAAAACTACCATATATTCATGAAATAACAAAAAACTTTTTCATAAGTAAGTCATAAGTAGTTTTCAATCTTTTTTTCATGTTACAGTGTTGAGTCATTGAGTTTGACGATCACAATATCACAAGATAAATGACTAAAATAAAGGAAAAAATGTGAGCAACTTATCTGTCTCTGTGGTCCTGTTGTCCAAAAGACTTCAGTGATGTCACTTCCTGATGTATATGGAATTCTGGATCACACAATTGTATTTATGGGGGTGGGATCATTTGTGTAACGGGGTTGAGGGGTTACTCAGGGACAGCAATAATTGTGATTTTAATGAATAATTAACAATTCAATTTGAAAAAAATAAACGTTACCAGCAAAAGAGCACAAATAGATGTTTAGGTTGATGTAATTTTTTTTTTACTTTTTAAATAGTTTTCAATTAAATTATTATTTATTATTTTCAAAGTAAACTTTCATCAAGGCCATGAGGGCCATGACAAAATAGGTGGTGTCCAATGAAAAAACTGTATTATTTCTCATAAAATTAGTTAGGTTTTGTTACACTGTATTAAAGGGTGCATTTCAAAATATATGTAAAGCTGTTTAAATATAAAGTTTGGTGACCCAATAGATGAAATACACCCTAAGAGGTAAGAGGGACTCAAATTGTGCCATTTTCATGGAATGACTCCCATACATACAAACAAAAATGAATGAGAAACAGAATACTTTTTCACTGTCACTGCTGTAGCTGAAAGGAGAATGAGCATGTGAGCACTATGATCTTCTTTCCTATTGTCTGTCGCTCCCTAAAGTCGCTCTTCATTTGCATAAAGTTGGCTAGATGGACTGGTCTGTTCTTCTCTTTGCGTTTCTCGATGAGGAGTCACGATGCATGTATGGCATCAGTTGTGCCGCTGCCTTTAGCAAAGCCACATTGGTTTGGTGTGATGGTGACGATCTGTCATAGGCGGCGTCAAGGACTCGCTTGAAGATCTTCAGGGCATGGCGAATTGGCCGGTACTTGGAGCATTCGGTGACATCGCCTTTGTTCTTCCAGATAGGCACGTGGTGCTTGTGGTCCAAGCCGCTGGGACTGCTCCCTTTTCGACAATGTGATTAAAGAGGGTGGTGAGAATTTGGGCGCTGTGTTGGCCCAGGAGCTTCCATACTTCCGCTGGGATGTCGTCAGGTCCAGTGGCTTTTCCATTCTTCATTTTCTTGATGGCACGTTCAACTTCCACGGTGGTGATTGGTTGCACTGGTCCTGGGGTGGGGTCGGCACTTCGTATTGGCGGATGAGGAAATTCTTCATTGCAGATTGTCATGAAATATTCGCTCCAACGCGTGAGGATGGCGGGTGGATCTCACAAGACCTGATGGTTAACGTTCTTGACGTGCTTGACTTGGCCAATATCCAGCGTTGTGCAATGGCGATTCTTGGTTAAGTGATAGATCTTATTTGCACCTTCTGGAGCGTCCAACTCCTTGTAGAGGTGGTCATAGTGTGCAGTTTTCGCCTGTGCCACTGCTCGCTTTGCTGCCAGTTTGAGGGCCTTGTATTTTTGGAGATCTTCTCCATCTTGAGATTGGTGCCATTTCTTGAAGGAAATGTTCTTCTCTTTGATGATTTTCTGCACATCCTCATTCCATCACCAAGTTTGCTTGTGGGTGAAGCGATTTCCTGGCTTCGTCATTCCAAGGACTTGGCTTGCCGCTTGGTGGATTTGGTTGGCCAGTTCTAATAATTTATTTTTTTCAGTTAAATATTTTAGTTTGAGATCAACAAGCATAAAATGTATCAATTTTATTAAAATCTAATTTGAATAAATTGAGTTGACCCAACTCAATTAAATTTCATTGCATTAGTTTCTTTTTTATGAGTTAGGGCTACACATATTTATTGGATGGAAATCCTGCCCTCAATTAAATTGAGGTGCTGCATGTAATGATGGCTTGGGGAGATGTATGCGAGTCTGAGCCTATGGAGAGAGGCGTGATGGCGTATTCTCCTTTCCTCTTTCTCTCTCCCTGCGGCGCTGGTCATTTTCATCAACAATGATCTGTGGCCTGGTGGCATACTTGAAATCCTCAAATGTTTGTGAATCTGATATTTTTTTTCTGAAATTTGAAAGTTTTTGAAAATAAGGTTACATAAATACAGGTCCTTGAAAGTCCTTGAATTTATTTTGTGCAAGAAGTTTTCTTGTAAAAAAAAAAAAATATTATTACCTTTGGTTTTACAACATGTTATTTCGCCAACAATTACACAACAATTACACATATTTACATGTTAGATTAACCAAAAAAATAAATAAATAAATAAAAATAAGTAAACAACAACAACAAAAATATAGGTTGTTTTTTTCTCTATTCTATCTACTTGTTTTCTTCAACAAAATCAGTGCAAGCATGTTGTAAAACATTTAGTCAAATTGTGAAACTGCTTTTTATGCATTAATGACTACATGGCATAGAAGTTGAACCGTTTTTAGAATTTTTAAATGTAATTTATTAAATTTAAAATCTAAAAAATGTACCAAAGCAACTGAGGAAAACTGTAACATGATTAAATATAAAAAAGTATGAACTTATTGAACGGATGATTGTTGAGAGGGAATTAGGTTTTGTGGTGAGAGCAAATTTGACTGACTTCCTCTGCTTGATGTGGGAAGGGTTTTTTTTTTCTCTGTCTTTGCACTACGGCTGCAGTAAATTCATCATCTTATCTGCTGCGTGGAGAGAAGCAGATTTCATACTGAAGTATTTTAATCAAGACAACACCATGAAGATCATTCAGCTTCAGCTCTGTGAGTTTATAATGATGATGATATGATATCTATATTTACATGCTTTGTAAAATTATAATTAGTTTTATCATATCCACATTTTTAAATAGGTCAGTGTACATTTTATGTATTCATTTGTTTTGTTATAGATGTATTAATCTGTTGTCAGTCTGCAGTGTCAGATCTTCTGACTGATCCTGGATCAAATGTGATGATAAACTGTGATCTTGATGAAGATGAGGTTTATTGGATTTTACTGAAAACAGCAGATCCTCCGACAGTTATTCTACAATCACTCTCAACATCCTCCTTTTACCATAATAAATCATTCAGAAAGAAATATTCAGTGCTGTTTAAACATCGTCTGGTTATTAATAATGTGACTGCTGATGAATTAGGAGTTTATTACTGTATGAACACAGATATACCTCCAAAACTCAGCAACAGCAGCAGAATATACTTCAACGGTGAGTAATTTTATTCCTTAAGTGATTATATTGACGATCACTGCTTATACTAACTGCTTTTTAGATAATTTGATATTCATAAATTACAATAAACTGCCTGGCCAAAAATAAAAACTGGATAGAAATAAGCAAACTCTTTTGAGATTTTAGAATTAGATTACTGTTCCCTTGATGTTTCTGGCATGTTAAATATTGGTAAAAAAAAATAGTTTTAATGCTAACTCTTAGCTCATTTATTTCATATTATACACCAATGATGGCAGATAGGCAGATACATATTCCAGTATGACAATGTCAATGCACAGAGTTTTAAACTAAGTACTTAAAGTAATTTATTTGGCATGTGCTGTAGTTGACTTTAAACGACCTGTCCAAAATGCACTCTAAAATATTTCCTTTGCATCGCCTTTAGGTATCATAAAATGTTGTTTTGTTGTGTCAATATTACATCATTTATTTACACATAGTTGCATTAATTTTTGCCAGAGATCTTGTATTGACAATAAGAGATTTGAACCAGTTGACTCCAACAGACTTTGGGTATATTTATTACAGAACCAACTCAACTACCTGCTGTAACTGAGTGTCACAATCATACAGTGACAGAGTATATCGAGCAGAATCAAACACAGTGGAAGATTATCATCATCATATTAGGACTGATGAATGGCCTTCTGGTTATTGTGGTAGTCGGTGAGATATTTTCAGTGATTTATAAAATATTTATATTTCATGATTTTTTCCACAGCTTAATTAGTTAATGAGTTAATTAAATCAGTTAATTAAATATGTAATTATTCTTTATTTAGGCTTTTTATCTGTTTCATTATTATTGTGCCATTTATGTGATATAAATATTCAATCCGAAACCCAATTTTTAGGACTGGTTTTTGTTATTGGAAACAGAAGGTCTGCTGAACAATCAGAACAACTCAACACTGATCTACAGCAGATGCAAGTTATGGAACCACATCAAGACCAATTACATGTGAGAATATATGAAACCATCATAACTAAAATTATTTCTGTTTTGATAGTTATTGAGGATTGTTGCTAGTCTGTACAATATAATTTTATAATGCTTAATTTTGGTCATGCTAATATTGCTCTTTCAGTACGCCACGGTGGATTTGTCCAAGCTGCGTAGAAATTTTCGGTCGAGCCAAATCAACAGCACCTATGCTACTCTACAGCTGCCAAATTCATGAACATGAGTATGACTGACTTTATTTTTGTGTTTATTTTTCATGATGTTCAACTCTGAAATGCCGAGACTGAATCATTTGATGTAATTAATATTCCATTCTAAAGACTGGTTGAAAGTCATGAGATCACATTTATTTAATTGAACTCAATGATAGTTTTATATTTCTCTTTTGAATGTTTTGACTGCTGATGGACTGAGAAGTTCATTTTACACAAAATTGTTTAATTAACACCTGTATAAATGAATCTGTGTTTTAAAAAAGTAATGAGAGTCAACTCATGAGAGTCAACAGAGTCTAAAGTAACCGATCATAAGATGGTGAAGTCTGCAAGCTTGAAATGTTGTGGCTTGGCAACCTACTTTCTCAAACTTTTTTTTTTGCCTTTGTATTTCAACAAAATGTAAGTGTAAAGAGTCAGTTTTTTATGCGTTTTATTCTGAGAAAACATCTGTGAGTATATATTGGTATTCAAATAAAAATAAAAATTTGTTTGCAAATAAATGGCAGAAATATTTTTTAGATGACAGAATGTGATGCTTTTACAATAAATGTACTTTTTTTAGTTTTATATTGAAACTCCCTTTAATTACTTATTATAATTAATATATATATATAAATTTTACAATTTCACAATAAATACATAAATAAATAAATAAATTTGACCAAACATAACATTTATATAAAAAGAAAAATCACACTTAAGAACCCATGATTCAGCCTTGCTTCATTGGTATATGCAATATTAACCTTTTCATTGTACTAAATATATATCGTATATGTTTTTGAGTGTCATTCTTAATATTGTAAAACAATGCTGATTAGCTGGTTATGCAATTTGTTAAGTAAAAAAATATAACACTATGCAGTGTTATTTTTTAATAACTAAACTCATGTGAGTGCTAAACCAAAACCAGTGCTCCACTGGCTTTAGCACTTGACAACCAATGAGTCTCACCTTTGTCTCGAATGTAGGTTTAACTGTGAAAACTAATTCCTTTCGGCTTTCTAAAGACTGGTTGAAAGTCATGAGATCACATTTATTTAATTGAACTCAATGATAGTTTTATATTTCTCTATATGTGTATATCTGAAAGTACAGTATACTCTAATAATTTGTAGAGAATATTACCTGGAAAATATTAATTTTTATGAAGTAGACACTTTTTCTTTCACTCTATTTTTACTGTGTGAATGTTTTATATAGAAAAATATGTACCCTTATATTTGCTGGTTGGTGGCTTCAAAAATTGCTGCTTCACATGAAACGTGTTAAGAACTTTTATATTTACTATTGGCTGCTTCTCTGTGGAGTCTCTGTCTTAAGCCGTATGAGAATGTGATGCTTTTACAATAAATCTTATTTTTGTAGTTTTATATTGAAACTCCCTTTAATTACTTATTATATTATATATATATATATATATATATATATATATATATATAAATAATAAATCACACTTAAGAACACATGATTCAGCCTTAGTTAAAATCTACCATTATGAAGTATATTATATATAAGATTTTCATTGTACTAAATACATATCGTTGCATATGTTTTTGAGTGTCATTCTTAATATTGTACAACAAAGCTGATTAGCTAGTTATGCAATTTGTTAAGTAAAAAATATAACACTATGCAGTGTTATTTTTTAATAACTAAACTCATGCGAAGTGCTAAACCGAAACCTGTGTTCCACGGACTTTAGCACTTAACAACCAACGAGTCTCACCTTTGTCTCGAATGTAGGCTTAACTGTGAAACGAATGCAGTTTTTTTCCAACACCTTTGTGTTTATGAAGTTCTCACAGTTGTCTTAACCTCAAGTGGAAAGTATGTCTGCTTTGTTTGTTTACTAAGACCCACACAATGGCCAATTAGCACTTGCCAAGTGTTATTGTGGAAACCACATTCACAACACTTGTGCTAAAGATGTTATTGCTGTGATTGTTCAACACACTGAAGCCGGAGTCGAAACTAGAGTTGATCTTTAAATGAAACAAAATAAATTATTTTACACAAATGTCATACAAAAAGTTCTAAAACTAAGCCTTTTGGAGGAAAGCAAGTGAACATAAAATGAACTGTTGAAGGCCTATTGCTGAAAACACACAAGTAGGGTGAAAAAAAAACAAAAAACTTTTTTGTGAGATGTGAAATACATAACAAATTGTACACATCACTACAGTTTCTAACAGAAATGAACACTAGAGGCAGTAAAATAGCAAAGACTTTTAATTGTTAATCAGAAGCTCAGCCAGCAACGGAACTGGACTTGGGGTGCGGAATCACACATAGACTGTTGTTTTACTGATGTTTTTGCTATGTTTATGGATCTGTGATCATTTTGGTTGTGTTGCTGTTTATGAAGGGATTGATGACTCTCTGATATCATCAAAAATATCTTCATTTGTGTTCCAAAAAGGAACGAAGGTCCAACGAGTACGAAATGACATGAGGGTGAGTAATTAATGACTGAATTTTCACTTTTGGATGAACTAAAACTTTAGCTTGCCTGTTTAGGGTAGTTCTCAGCATGAACTAAAACGTGTGACGCATTAATAGAATTTACAATTTGTGCACATTAAAGAGATCGTTATAACTGTTACAACAGCCAAACAAAACCAACATTTCTGTTTTAAACCATGGTGGTGAGCTAATGAATATGTAATTTGTTGAATATTAGCTGATACTTAACTGGCTAACTTATGCTAATCTGGGGGAAATTTTAAACATAAAATCCAAATATTAGTATTGTTATAAAACAGTATATATTCCTATACTGTTTTAATGTCATATATAGCTGTGATGTTAAACAAATCAACAAGTTTTAAATTATTTTTTGTTCTTACTGCTGAAAATTAGACGTTTTCTCTTTGGTACATCACCAGCTTTATTTTCCCTACAGCGCGTTACATGGTAATGCGCGATGGAATTATTGCGAAGCAAATCAATTGCAATAATAAAAATTATCTTATAACAATAGCCTTCATAATAAGAATCCATTTAATAGGAAATTCCGAATACTCTTAATATTGAGAATATTTAGGCTAATGCTTTTGACGATATATCTGCCTATTGTTAATACACTGTAAAAAATAACTTATAGACAACATATAGAATTTACTTGATAAAATTGAGGCAACAATTTTCACTCAGTTCTCAGTTTGTGTGAGTAAATTTGTGCGAGTCCTCCTCCAGGGTGGTGCAGATGGCAGGGATTCGGTTCACAGACCGGGTCTGGTGGATCCGGCCTCTGAGAATCCGGTTTCACAGACCAGGTTTGGCACATCCGGCAACTGACAATCCGGATCACAGACCGGGTCTGGCGGTTCCGGCCACTGAGAATCTGGATTACAGACCAGGTCTGGTGGATTGGGCCACAACGCACCCAAATCGCTGACCAACATTTCTGAGAATGGCTCCTCGTACCGTTCTACGGGGTTGAGACCCTTTACATGCGGGCTTGGAACCACGAGGACCAACAACTGCTCAAATGACTGGGAAACCGGAACTGATGGGGTTAAACTCAGTTCTTATGGCTGCGCCACCACACCGGGCTGGTCATCACACAGCCCCTCTCGCGAGGGGAGACCCCGATAGCTGTGGGTATTGCGGACGTGAAGTGTAGCCCGCGGAGATGTGTGCGTTCTCTCTGTGGAACGCCATCTCGTTTCGGGTCTGTCGTTCTGTTACGATACCAGCTGACGTGAGCTCACGCTTCCACGCGGGAAGGCATGACTCGGAAACAGAAGTGCCATCAAACTTGAACATTTAATAAATGAAAACAGAAACCGCAACAAGCGATGCAGAGACACACAAGCTGACATGAAACGTTAACAACAGACGCTGAACATTCCAAAAGACACAGTTTAAATACAAGACACAATCAAAAGGATAATGGGGAACACCTGGACACACACGGCTGGCAGGGAGTGAACACTAATGACAGAGGCGGAGTTACAAACGAGACAGAGACATGAGGAAACAAACAAAGAGCACATGGACCAGAAAACATAAACACAGGCATGAGACACAGGGCAGGTGTTACAATAGGGGCACTTTAACCCAGTTACGTTCAGAGAAGAAAGCATTTTTTTGTAAGGAGAAAAATCACAATTTGTGTCACTGTTCCAGTGTCAGTGTGTGCTTTAGTTGGGCTCTTGACCCTTATATTAGAAAACTTAATGTTGGCTTGGCTTCTGTATTTGAATTATATCAGTCAGACAAACCAAGAGCAAAATTTATCAAGAGATGATGATTATGCTTGTTTTTTTTTTTTATTATTATCTGAGCTTACAGTCTATAATCTGTGTTGTATGCTCTTTATTCACAATGACAGGCTTGTGTTCCAGCTAGACACCCTGTTTCTATTTCACATTTCTGCTCTGATCTTAAAAAAAATAAATAAATAAATAAAAAAAGCTTTCCATAATGTATCTCAACAACGGTGACATCAAGTATTTAGAAAAACAGATAAACTCTGAACATACTAATAACACACTAATAAAAACATCACATAGAAAAAGCAAGAATATAAGAAAATTATTAGAATAAAAAAAAGACAAATCTGCTCATAATTTATTCATGTCGCAATGCATGATGGGAGCTATTGATGAGTTTTTATTGGTGGCTCTCAAAATGCACTGCAGCATTTGATGGTCACCATTGTAGAGATTCATACGCTGACTCTTGATGTCTGTGTGTGCCTTACAGTAAGATTTTTTTTTTGATCAGAAGAGCCTAAAAGAAACCCTTTCAGGGTGTTTAGCTGTAATCACAAGGCTGTCGTCATCAACGAAGAAAACGCTCTCCAGTTCAACTCAGGTAAAAAAAAAAATAAACAAGCACATACATCATCACCTGATGAGGATTGCTTTTGGTTTGTCTGGCTGTTATAACTCAAGTATAGCAACCAAAACAACATTTAAATCTTCTAATATAAAGGCCAAGAGCCCAACTAAAGCACACACCGACACTAGAACAGTGACACAAATTGTGATTTTCTCCTTACACACAAAAAATGCTTTCTTCTCTAAACATA
>JAUMHI010000068.1:9211783-9236191 GCA_032359435.1 Enteromius unitaeniatus | reverse complement strand
GGGAGACCCCTCCTAGGAGGGCCGAAGCAGACAAACAACTGGTCCGACTTCCTCCAAGATGCAGTTCTACGAACATAAGTATCCAGTGCTCACACTGGGCACAAACAGTGTAGTCCTTCTTCTCCCGCTCCTTGTCTAGGAAGAAGGGAAAAAGCCTGCAGCTCGATAGGTGCAGACAGTGCTGTAGGCACCTTGGGAATGTAACCCACTCGCGGGAATAAGAAGACTTTAGCCAGACCGGGCGCGAAGTCTATACAAGAAGAAGCTACCGAGAGCCTGCAAGTCCCCCACCCTCTTTAGTGCCTCCAGACCGCAGTCTTGATGGCGAGGACACGGTCTAAGCCCTGCTCTAGAGGCTCGAAAGGAGGTGAGTGGAGAGACTCAAGTAGCACAACCAGGTCCCAGGTTGGAACTCAGGGTCAACTCGAGCGAGAGACAATCGTGCCCGCTCCGCGACCGATTTCCAGAACAAGCCCAGGATAAGTGGTTCTCTGAACCGGAGAAAGCACACTTCTCTTGGCATTTTAGTCTTGGCCCCAAATGTTCAAGTGAGCGATGACAGTATCTCAATGCCTGTGAGCCTTGCTCCGAGATCGGGCTGCACGCTGTAGTCAAAAATACGGAACTACTCTACTATTCTTGAAAGATGAACAGGGCCACAGGAAAAGACAGTCATTGGTAAGCTCTCCTTACCCTCCTCAACCTCCTCAATGAGCCTGTACGTGAAGCACACGTATCAACTCTATCATGGCAAGCCAGTTCTCAGACCTGATTTGGAACACAACCTCAGTGTAAGCATACTGAACTCCAGTTGACTGACTGATTAGTTCAGTTGCCTGAGATCTAAACTGGGCCTCATCACTCACTACCAAGGGTAGTCCCTCAAGACTGACCTCTGGTGGTTGATCTCAGCCAGTTCTTTGAGGAGCTGAAAACATGGTCACAGTTCTGTCACCTTACTCACTAGGTCTTCCTGCATATCTGACTCACCAGAAGTATGCAGTATATGACCCACTACCAACACACCGTCAGTAACAACTTGGTGCAACGGCTGAGTCTTCAACAGGTAGCCACACTAGGTGATAGAGAGCTTGAAAGCTACTATTCAACCCACTGTAATGGTACTGAGATTAGCTGCTTTCTACTTTTTAAAATGTTTTTTCAAATATTCATCGTAAAGCCTGTTTGCTGTCAGATGGCGAGGTCTGTCAGCTGCACAGAACCCAGTCTTAGACTGGATGTGATCTGTCATGGGAGACGGCAACATTATTATTGTATAGTTGCTCTGATGTATCTGACATGAAACAGAGCCCTGAGGAGCAGGTGCAGTGAGGAGGGATGTTATGACATCAGTGTCAGAGGAAAGCCAGAGTCCAGAGACTGATGAAAACCAGAGATGTTTAGTGCCGTTTCACTCGAGACGTTCAGCTTCACAGGTCCTCTCTAAAAACATTTGGCCTTAAATAATAAGTCGACATTATGAAAACACTTATGAAAAATTGTTGACAGATATTTTTGTTGTTGATCTGCCTTTGAGCTTTAAACAAAAGGCCAATGAATATTGTCGTGCACTTGATTGCTTTCAGGTGCACCTCATCACTATGTGAGTATAAGCGGGCATGAATGCAGTTAACTTGCAGGTTTTCGCTGAGGCTGCCAGTTGTGCTGGAGCAGAAGGTTGGGGAGCGGAGCACATGACTTAAACACATATTGTTTCCTGCATGTGGAATTAAGGAAATTAAAAATATCGGCAAAATTATGGATATAATTGAAGCCATTTGTTTGAAGCTCAAAAACATTGGTCTCTCTGGCGAGTTCCCATATGTAATGTCGAAGTGATTCGACTGAAAGGGTAACAGTTCAGAAAGCATCTGATAATCTACTGATTAATCAGTAAAAAAAAAAAATAACTTCTAATAATCATTATATTAATCAATGATCAGTATAACCCTTCTTTGTAGCCCTGGAAAACATGACCCAAATGGTGACTATAAGCTGCAATATTGACCAAAAATTATATTTCTGTACTTTTGGAATTTGCTGAGAACAATAACAATGTTTTGGTGAGTGTATTTTAGTGGTGGTACCTTGGCTAGTTTATTGTTGGCATATTCTTCATACTCTGTGTTGAGGGTGATTAAGTCACAGGAGACATTAGAAATTAACTTTTTCCACTATAAGAAAATAGGGCCACTAAAGAGGTGTTTAGAGGTGTTTAGAGTGATAAACTAGTATCAAGATGGCAATAAAATTAATGTTGAGGATGATATTCTCTGGACATACCAGAGCTCAGTGAATTAATCTTACAGGTTTACCTTCGTTACTGTTGTATACTAAAATGTAGGCCTAGTTCTTATTTGACAAAAAATACAATGTTTTGTTGTAAATTAGTTGTTATATTTTCAGTTGATTACATCTGAAAAGATGGATTAAATGAATCAATTTATTATTTAATAGATTTGGTCATATCGCCCAGCCCTACAAGTGTAACACTCGGTGGTAGTTTGTTGACGTGATGTGCTGTGGTGAAGCGTATAGTCGTTTAGCTTTTCAGCGGACACTGTCATTAAAGACTGATGAAGATACAGGACATTGGGCATGGATTAAATACAGAGACAATCAAGGACATAACGCAGGACACCTGGAACACACAGCTGGCAGACAATTTCACTGAACAGTTACAGATAGGGAGAGACATGAGGGAACCGTATGTATGTAAACAAACAAAGACCACATGGTCAAAGTAAACACAGAACACGCCTACGACGTGACAGAGCCCCCCCCCCCCCCTCTAAGAGTAGCTTCTAGACATGACAAAAAAACAGATCTTAGGAGGGTGGTAAAATGGGGCAGGCAAAGTACATAGTGAAGGGGGTGGGTTGGCAGGGCACCCAGGAAATGCTGTGGGCAAAGTCTCTAGAGGCCTCCCGGACCTGAGTTCGTAATGACCCATGGAGGATCAGGTTCCTCTACGGGCCACAGCAGAGACACCTGCCAGGGTGGATCAGATGGCGGAAATGCCCACCTGGGTGGACCAGACAGTGGAGACATCCACCAGGGCGGAGCAGGCGGCGGAGACGCCCACATAGGAGGACCAGACAGTGGAGATGCCCACCAGGGCGGAGCAGACGGCGGAGTCCAGTGGTCTTCGTGACCGGTTCAAGGCAAAATGGTAGCCCAACGACCCTTGTGGCCGGTTCCAGGCATGACAATAGTCCAACGGCCTTCATGGTAGGTTCCGGGCATGACACAAGCTCACAGGCCTCCGTGGGTTGTGCAGCCACCAGTGAAACCTCTGGAGACTCTACGGCTGGAACCGATGTCTCCGGAGGCCATGCAGTCGCTGGCAGACCCAAAGGAGCCTCTGAACTATTGACAAGTTCTGGTGGTTTGAGCCATGGGGAATCAAAGTCACTGACTGGCTCTGAAGGCTCGGGCCATGGTAACTCGGGGTCACTGACGGGTTCTGGTTTAACCCCCGTCCCACCGTGACCCAGATACTTCTACCCCTCCCCTAAATTTTCTTGGGGAGGTCTCCCTCCGGTGCCAACCCTGGGTCAGCAGAGGTTTCTTGGAAAGGATGGTCTGAGAGCCATTCGGGACTGGATTCACAACAGTGAGTGCACTCATGGGATTTCCGCGTATTGTGTTTGTCCTCACGCTTGTGCCTGGGCCGTCATGAGGCTCAGGAAGCCAGCCGATCTCCAGCTTAGCCCCATAGTATCAACAGCTCAACAGGGCTGAGACAATGAGCCACACTTCAAAAAAGACTGATGATCGCTGCGTTACCGAGCTCTGAATCCTCGGCGAGCTGATGAAACTCTGTGACGAAGTCTTCGAAGGACAGAACACAGCAGCCCGAAGCTGTTAATCCTGCAGCAAACACCTCTTTAGTGGCCAGTCTTTCTGTAACACACGGTGGTAGTTTGTTGACGTGATGTGGTGAAGCGTATAGTCTACCTTTTCAGTGGACACAGAGACTCAGAGCCAGAAGTTCTCTATGAGTGAACATTTATTAACCAACGAGTAAAGATACAGGACATGTGGCATATACATTAAATACATAGACATTGAAGGACATAACGTAGGACACATGGAACACACAGCTGGCAGAGAATCTGACTGATGGCAAGGGCGGAGTTACAGATAGAGAGAGACAGGAGGGAACCGGTATGTAAACAAACAAAGAGCACATGGACAAGGTAAACACAGGCATTATTTGCCCCTGCCATTTGTGTTTTTATTATTTTATATACACACTTCAGAAATTGAGACCCTTGAATTGTAGTACCTCTTCATATTTACCATACCTTTCATAACTGCATCTTTCCTATCTTTGTCTTATGATTATAGGACAAAAAACAGATGTAGCAATTGGTAAATGTTCTTCCATGCCACATTTTATTTTGGGACCTGAATTGTTTGTTTTGTTTTTTCCCCAATGCTTATAAGGTTACAGTGACATTCTGAGATATGGGATGACATGGGAATGACGTTGTAGTCTTAAAATAAGTTTGCATACTTACATTAAAGCTTAGTTAAAGCATGAAATAGAGTTTGAAAATAGAGATGAAATAGAACACCCATGTGTTTTTGCATCTGTCCTGTGTTCACCCTCACCACCCCCCAAAACATCTCACGTTCTAGATTCACAGCATGCCTTCCATATGAACCGCTTCTCCCTGTGAGTTTTGATGGGGCTAAATGCATGCCAGACATCTGTTACTTCCACTGACTATTTCATGGCTTGCTGGAGTAACATTAAAACTTGTTATTTTTTCTTATCTAGTCACAGCAAGGATTATAAATAGACCTGTCCTTATGAATCACATGGCATTGTTTTCAAATGTCAACAGAGTGGGGTGAGCACAAACTCTAAAGATGACTGTTAGAAGTGTTATAGAAGTTTTAGGGCTTGCAAAATCATATCCCTTTTAGCTTTATTGTTGGCAAACAAAAAGCTTTTCAGAAGGAACCATGCTTTCCAGTTATTTAAATTCTACAGTTTGCACAAAGCATTCATCTTCTTAAGCAGTGAAAGTGGCACTTGTTTTATTTAATAAATGCTGGAATTAAGGTAATATTTTTTTTTAGAATTATTGTCTCAAATTTTCTGAATGTGTAATAAATGTATTATCATTGTGGTACTTATTAAATGAAGACATAAAACATGCAAATAAATAATATTTTACAGTGTAATGAAATTAAAATGTAAAATTAAAACCAAACAAAATAAAGTTTTAGTATGTTTATTATATATAGAAGTGCAATGGTATATACTTCTGTAATCATTTCTTTGGTTACAAGGGCGTGACAGCAATAGACATGTTACAGCCTATTTAATTTCTTCAAAAACAGTGTGGACATCTCAACCCTTACCAAAATTAACCAGGGTTTTATCATAGTAAAACGGCTTAATTTTATTTTATGTTATTTCTGAATGCTTGAGACCTTAAAATCAATCACACTGTATTAATATAATTATAGGTAACTGTCTAGAGCTACAATTGTAATTTATAGATAATACAATTTAATTCCAATTCATTTATTTGCTTTTATATCTTATTAAAGTTCTATTTTGACCCCTTATAGGTGTTTTTTTTAAGGATGGGGTCACAACAATAGTATTCTGCTTAGGGCACCTATTTGGCCAGCAAGTGTCCCTGGCTCTGGAGATGAAGTTTTTGTGTTTGTTTAATGAGACAACTGACACTGAAAACATCACAAACATTATGTGTCATAGCCGAACATGTGCCACTCAATCACAAAGAAACATGCAGAGTTTAAATTTAAAAATCAGTCTTTTTACTTTTGAATGATTCATTAAAAATTCCACATTATATGGTAAATTCTATTTTTATGACTGTTCTGTGCATTCCATAAATTAACTTTCAGTTAATCAGATGTCTGATTTAAAATTATCCATTCCTATCTTCTTAATACCTCGTTCATGATATCCTTCCATAGGTTATATTCCCTAACTGTCGGGTTAGTTTTTAATTGTTAACAAGTACTTGTCCATTATTTTTCTTATTTAACACATCCTAACATTATATCGTCTGCCATGGCAGCCTCATTCATAATATCTGTGCACTGTGCTTGTCTGGGGTTATTTGTAAGCAACTTGTAGTTTGTCTTACCTGTCAACACAGTAGTGATTATGCAATTTAGAAAAATATGCAAATAGAAATTAAATATGCAATTTTTGGCTTAATTAATGCCTAGTCTTTGTGGATGCCGCATATCAGTTGCTTCTGCCTAAAGATAGATCTTTGAAAGCATCTAGACTATAGGAAAACATAAGCTATTTTGGAAGGTCGGGCTGAGCAGATGCCTGAAAGAAACTCCAAAGACTGCAGATCAGTGTGTGCAAAACAAGTCTTCTCAAGGCTGCTGATGTGGTCTGTAAAGCCTATTAAACAGAGCACTTCCTGAATTAGCTTGTTAGCATCATCCCAGTCTTCATTCATGAGCTCGCGTTGCTGGGCTGACATCACTGAGGACACATCACAGAACTAAAAATGAGGTTCAGCACAGAGGCATGATGGGATTATTCAGCCCTTCCCACTAGCTGCTATTCTGTCCTTCCCACACATGTGCATCTGTCTGGGCTTCTTTATTCATCATACCACATACACTGTAGAACATGTTTGATCTTCTTCATTATATTATTGTTATATTATATTATTGTTGTGAAGTTATATTCCATGCACAATCTACACTAGACATTTTGACCATCTCTTAACCCAAACTAGTGTTATCATAATTTCAGGTACCAATGTGTCAAACTTGAAACTTGAATTTGGATTGGTAAAGAATAGTTATTGGACTTGGAATCAAACATTCAAAAGAGGAATGCAAAAATAATATTTACTATCCGTTTATGATAATTAATTATCATCAGCAATAATGTGTTAATTTATCATGAAATTGCATGACTATGGCTTTGGACTTGAAATACAACTGCTAATAAAAAGGGCTTGAATGCACAAGCAAAATATATTGCATTGTTATTATTGTAAAAATATAAAATATAAAAAAGTATAAATTTTTAGCATACATAAGTATTGTTGATGTTGTAGGTGTGGTGCTGGTGTGTTTTGAGGGAGACTCTGATGGCTACATCAATCTGGTGGCATATCCATACGAAGAGAGTGAGGGGCTGGACCATGAAGAGCTGTCTGAAAGAGATCAGCCTCGTCGAAAACACTCTCGCCGTAGCCTCCATCGCTCCAGCAGCGAGCACAAAGAGGACAGACCTGCTCATGACAGCGAAAGCATTGACAAGTGAGTCACTTGTGTAATAAAATCCACTGCTAGTGACAAGATGGAATCTTTTTCTCAGCTACAGTCAATCTGTATGATATAGGTAACCATATTTTGGACTAAAGATCTGTGGATCATGAGTTACTTAGTGAAAGAGACTTGTTGTAATACTGATGCAGAATACCTCTGACTAACTTTAGGACCTTTTTATCTACCAAGGGAGTTTGTTATTTTAGTGTCAAATTACCATTATAGTTTTTGTCAATAGTTTTGAAGTTGTTTTTATATTTTCCATTTTTTGTCATTTTGTTGCATTTGTGTCACTTTTAGTCCAGTGTCAGGAGTGCAGAGGTGGAACAGAACAAAATACATACATTTATACAATTCAATCCTCTAATACTTATACTTTCTTACTATATAACCTTAAGGTGTCCCCTATTAATGAAAAAAGCTGAATGCCTTAGCAGTGAGATGTTATTGACATTGAAAATGTGGAAATGTGTTGTCTTTGATAACAACAAAAATAGTGCTTCCTAACAAGTACATCTGTGTAGCATTTGAGCCAATCAGACGCAAACTATTTGTTACATTTAACAAATAATCTTTAATACCGCTTAACCAGCCCAATGGGTAACTTAAGCTGCAACTATGAGGGTGTGTGGACCCTTCCCCTGAAAGGCAGCTAACACCTCAGGCCTCTGATTCCATAGCAACCGACTGGAAGACTGGTTTATTGCTTGAAGGAATGTGAACGAAGCAACTCCCTTTTGAAAAGACAATGGACTTTTCCTTAAATTAATTCACAGGAAAACTTTCGCTGAGTGAACACATATCCTTCAGATCATTGTGTATATTGTTATTGTGCTTGTATATAGTCTTGTGTATGGTATACTGTTTTATAAATTTTTAAGATAGATCACTAGCTAATATTACCTCATAATAGCAACACATTTCGTGTTTGGTATCTAAAGACTCGTCTTCAGACTATCTTATCGAGAGTGCACGTTATCTGTGCAGCATTCAGTGTTTTAAGAATCTCTTCTAATTTGTACATCAACCTTCACTCCAGTGCATATGCAAATTAACATGCTTAGAAACAAAGCTATTGGCTCTTTGACCCACAAGATGCGTGTGACCTCAACATGTTTCAAAAGCCCCACAACAGGGACCTGCCTTGCTTTTTACTTTTTCTGGATGCTGGACCCCCACCATCTCTCTCGTCTCCTGGCTACTGCCCCGGACCTAATGCAAATACATTGGGTAGGCCTAGATGCAGCACAGTCTGCAGTCTTGTGAGACACTAAGATGAGGATTTAACTCCACGGCAACACCAGGCAGAGGCCTTGACTTTTCATGTAACTCAAGATCCACAGATCGCGACAGATCTCTCTCCCATCTCTCCTTTCATCTACCAATCATCAGAGTCAGGACATCTTTGAAATTCATCACTCTTCAAACTAGGAAGAACATGATCGCCAATCCAAAACCTTGGAACCATCAGGACTTTGAGACTGCATGGGACACTCACCAATGAGGCAATGCAAGTATCATACATATAACTTAATGAGGTTTAGTATTAGTTATAAAACCAGTGATGAATGGCACTGATGGTTTTACAGGTGGTCAGCTGACTCTCTTTTCATAACTTTGGTTTTGGCTTTTCCTAATGGTTTACCCTAAGCCTTCTTTGCACTTTCCCAATGTGTGAGTGTATTTATACTTGTGTGTTTGGTTATGTGTGTTAATTGAGAGTTAATAAAACTTTTGCACAAATTAAATGAGTTTCTGATTCTGCTTTGCAAATGAATGTCCCTTACGATTTCGGCCCTTGCTACGTGCTCTAATGCAGTGATACTATAAGAAGGTATTTTTCTGTGGCCACGATCACAAGATGATTAGAGTTTATATAACTTACACTATATGTTCGCTGAATGAACAGATTAGCTGATGGCAATTCTGCTACAGTTAGTACTGGTAGCTGATACAATTAATTGCAATTAATCATAATTAATAGCAATTACTTATATACATTTCCCTTAATGAGCTAAAATGCTACAGAAATGGTGGAGAAACACCGGCAATCGTTTATACATTATGTGCAAGCAGAATCAGTACCAAACCTATGTGTTTGTCTCATGAATTAACGTTTGCACATGCAGTTTCTGATAAAAGTAGATTGGACTATAGCTTGAATGCACCTTACTACGAGCAGTAAGAAGTGAATTAATGCTATAATGCGTATTTAAATAGTACGACAGGGAACTAACTTGATGTTAGCAAAGAAATCCTAATTTCTGTTGTTAGTAAAGCGTAAGCCTTTTTTGAGGAAGAAATCTAAGATTAGCAGTGTGTATAAAGGTTACCAAAATAAAATAAACATGATTTTGGGCGAAGAAATGCCCATTTCAGCTTTAAATGTGCAAATTTTATCTGACGAAGATATCTCAGATGAACACAAATATTACAGAAAAAAATCGGTCTGAATATGGGCAAAGAAATTCCCACTGTTCAGTACTTTTGTAGGTGGTCTGAGCGACACTCCTCAGTTCACTGATTTAAGGCCTAATGTGTTACGTTTAAGTGTATTAATATTGATCCGCTCATTTGAAACATTTCTGTTATTTTTGTGTAGCTAACTATTATTTCACCATTGCCTGTTAAGTGAACATGCTGATGCTGATTGTTTGCGAATGAGCTGCATGTGACGTCATAACCACATGTGAGCTCCCCATGCATGCTTGCAAAAGCGTAAATTTTGCTCTACTTGCGCCTGTTGTAAGCTTGCATTGATTGCCCAGCAACACATAACACTAGAAGTGTGAGCAGACTCTTCCGGTTAATATAATAACAGAACCCACTTCACAGATCTTTGTGTACTGCTTGTAGCCAAAGCTAGCTCTCTAGCAGCGTGTGTAAAGGTTAACAGAACAAAATAATCTGATTGTGGGCGAAGAAATCCCCAACGGCAAAGTCTCAGATTAGCAGCACAAATTAATCTCCTTACAGCGGTTTTGAAACTGTGCAACAACAAAATCTTGCTTCAGGATATTCAGTTAAACAATCAGTTTGAGCGACGTTCCTCTTCTTCCTGAGTTAAGGCCTTCCGTTAACCATTGCATACCATTGTAGTCATTGAAGTGCTGCTATTGAAGAGCAAACTAATGGTTAAATTTTAGCCTAGCTAACTAGTAATTTGACATATTCTGTGAAGTGAATGTGCTGTTTTGATTTGTGACAATACTTCATAGCTGATTATGCATGAATTGCTCACACATGTTGATAGCAGTGCAAGTTCTTCTCCAAATTGGTCTCGTAGCAACATCTGATCCTGGAAGTTGAGAGTAACCTCCTCCGGTTTAATCTGATAACAGCACACACTTCACCGACCCTTGTGTAAACAAACAACTGCATGTAACCAAAGCTAACTCTGTAGCAGTCACACAGATATTTAAGCTAAGCCCCTTACCTCAACTGTTAGCTGTTCCGACTAAGTAGCAAAGTGTGAGTGTAAAGTGTAATATTCAAACCACTCCCCTCTCTCTCTCACTTTCTTCCTCACTTCCTGTTTGGGCTATCACCTAGTGATTTTATTTTACCTCCTTTGATTTTAATTTGTTTGTTTACCCTTGTTTAGCTTGAATGTACCTGTCACACTGTCTCTGTCTTTGTGTGCTGGTTTCAGCGCAGTCACTGGCACTCACACTCAATCACCTCTGATGATTAATTAGGAACACCTGTGGATACTTACCTGTCCAAGATAAAAGAGACTTTCAGTTGATGGCGAAGCTCGAGGTAATATCCTTTTCACTCTCTCTTATGCTCCAGCTTTCATGGTTAATCCCAAGTCGTGTTTCCAAGGATCTAATGTCATGTCAAGCTTTTAATTGTCACAGCACCAACGAGCACAGAGCACCAAGAGAGGAAGGACAAGCGCTCACATCATGTGAGGTATTCCACTCGCTATGATTACCTGTCATGTTTATCATGTTCTCTCACCTGTCTAAATAGAGCCATGCTACTTTGTAAGCGATAAGGAGATCGCTTTACAAAGAACTACAGATACTCACCACTTTCCACAGGAACCTTTAAAGGAGACTTTAAGCGATCAGGAGATCGTCATCATAAGAAACTGTTGTATATCCGGTGTGAATTGAAGGTCCCTTTGATTTATGTTCACCCGTCCTGCCATTTGCTTGTTACCTGATTTCTGTTTAATAAAACCATTTGAGTTTCAACTTTACCATTGTCTACAGTTTCCGTTGTCCCATTGAAGAGTGAGCGTTAGAGTACCATTTCAGCTAAGATGATTTTAATTAAATCTGAAATTTAATAAATCAATTGGGTATTTATTCTTTCTCTTAGTTTCCTAAAGCTATTAGGACATTTTTCAATTTAGTGGTTCCTTTCTCATTACTCCTTAGCAGAAACACCTCCCATTGTTTCTGTCTATGTACCTCAAGATGTTTGTTGTGTCCCTGCTAGCTTAGCTAACAGACCCCCTAGGTTTTATGACACTGCTACAGCATTCCTTTTAGCCAGGGACAACTGCTTAGTCATATCTGCTAGCTTAAACTAAATAAGGAAAGCCTCCCTTCTCCCTCAGCCTCTTCCTGATTTTTAACTTTTTTTTAAAAACGTTTGTTTTTATACCTTCATAGTGACCAAACCTAGGAAGCATCAGTGCCTAGAGTAATAATTTGACTACAGCCCAGTTCTTAGCTGACCCCTGCAGACAGCTTATCATTAAATTTACTCAAACCCTCTCCTTTCACCCCTTACACTGCCTATAGAGCCGTTCCCCCATACAGATAGTTTAACATCTCTGTAGGTATAGTGGCTTTTTGACCAACAAGAGGTGTCACTTCAACATGTTTAAAAAGGCCCACGGACCCACCTTGCTTTTTACTTTTTCTGGATGCTGGACCCCACCATCTCTCTCGTCTTTTGGCCAAGCCCCCGGGCAAATGCATCGGGTGGGCCTAGATTCAGCACAGTCTGCAGTCTTGTAAGACACTAAGATGAGGATTTAACTCCAAGGCAACACTTAAATTTTACATCGGGCCGAGACCTGGACTTTTCATGCAACTCAAGATCCACAGTTCGCGACAGATCTCTCTCCCAGCTCTCCTTTCGTCTACCAATCATCAGAGTCAGGACATCTTTGGAATTCATCACTATTCAAACCAGGAAGAACACGATTGCCAATCCAAAACCTTGGAACCATCAGGACTTCGAGACTGCATCAGACCCACGCCAAATGATGCAATCAATGTATCATACATAAAACTTAATGAAACCGAGGTTTAGTATTAGTTTTAACCCATTATGAATGTCACTGATGATTTTACAGGTGATCAACTGACTCTCTTTTTATAACTTCAATTTAGGATTTTCCTGATGGTTTTGTAATGAGTGAAAAAAAACTCAATATTTATTGACAGAAGTCAATCAATCAAAGTTCGTGGAGTCAAAGCAGCGTGAAGCTGACAGGAAAACACTGGACGTTAGCACAGGGACTACAGTGAGCACTTCTGGATGGAGATTGGAATCCGCGTCCCCTGTCTCGAGTCCAGAATACGATTGACCGAATAAGTGGTCTCCCCGTCTATGAGACGTGGTGGTAGGGGAACGGGGGCAGGCGGGTTAATATGAGAATGAAAAACAGGTTTGATTTTGGACACATGAAAAAACGGATTAATTCTCCTGTACGCAGGAGGAAGTTTGAGGTGGACTGCCACCAGACTAAGAATTTTGGTGACAGGGAAAGGGCCAATAAATTTGGGAGAAAGCTTATTACATACAGAACAGAGAGGAATGTTAGAAGTAGAAAGCCATACTTTTTGACCAATGATGTAAACGGGAGGCTTAGACTGGTGGTGATCGGCTTTAGCTTTGGTGCGCTCCCACACCCGGAGGAGAGTCTCACAGGCTCTTGTCCAGGTACAGTGACTCCTTTGGACAAAGGCGTGGGCAGAGGGGACTGCAACTTCAGATTCCAAACTGGGAAAAAGAGGTGGCTGGTAACCTAGACTACACTGGAATGGCGACAGGCCCGTGGCAGTTGCTAGCACCAGGAAGTGGTATTCTGGGTGACCAAACATCGCAACACCCTTTCAAGATCCTGGTTGGCCCGTTCAATTTGGCCGATACAGTCGCCCCCAGTAAATGGCAAAACTCTCTCCAAAATTTGAACAAAAAATTGGAGACCCCTGTCAGAAACCATGTCTACCGGGAGGCCATGAAAGGAAAGACATGATTGATGACCGTAACCGCTGTCTTCTTGGCTGAGGGTAATTTGGGCAAGGGAATGAAATGGGCTGCCTTCGAGAACCGGTCCACTACGGTTAAAACAACCGTGCTGCCCAGGGAGGGCGGGAGGGTGGTGACGAAATCTTGCACTATGTGGGACCAGGGACTCGAAGCAACCAACAGCAGTTGAAGAATCCAAGATGGCGCCGCAGACGGCTGCCTCAGTGTTTTGTTCCCCAGTTTTTGTACTGTTTTTGTTTGTTTTTCCTGTTTTTTGTTTGTCAAACACAATCAGTTTTACCAGAGATGAACTGCTGAACATTCGGCAGAACACACCACACGGCTTTTCACCAGATTCATTTATTCTGATGTTTTGCTGAACGTTATAGTAAGTGGAGCTGCGGTGCTGATCAAACGTTTCAGGATGCGCAGACGGGGGAAGCACGCCGGCGCGCTCGTGAAACTCAGAAAACAAGGATTTCGAACAGCACTGCCGAGCATTCATCTGGCAAATCTTCGCTCTCTAACCAACAAAACAGACAAACTCCTTCTGCTTTCCCGGATAAATAAAGATTTTTCACATTCGGCTGCTCTGTGTTTCACGGAAACCTGGCTGAATGCCACAACGCCGGACAGCGCATCTATTTGCCGGGCTTCCACCTGTTTTTTTGAGCGGATCGCGGCACTGAGTCAATGGGGAAATCACGCTGTGGCGGGATATGCTTTTACATCAACGAAAGGTGGTGTACATATATTACAATGTTAAAGAAAATGTGCTGTCCATATCTAGAAGCGCTTTTCATTAACTGTAAGCCGTTCCACACCCCGCGGGAGTTTTTTTTTCGTTCATTCGTTTTCGTTCAACTCGAGTTGACGACTGAGCGTCAACACCCAGACTCTGTTTCTATCTTTCTCGGGGACTTTAACAAAGCAAATCTCTTCCGTGAGCTACCAAAATACAGACAGCATGGTACATGTCCCACCAGAGACAGTAATATTTTGGATCACTGTTACACCACAATTAAGGATGCATATCACTCCGTTCCCAGAGCAGCTTTAGGACTTTCTGATCACTGCCTGGTTCCTCTTATACCAACTTACAGGCAAAAACTTCTAAAAATCTGCTAATCCTGCAGTAAAGACTGTAAAGAGATGGACCATCAAAACAGAGCGGACATTACAAGCCTGTTTCGACCTCACTGATTGGTCTGTTTTTAAAGCTGCCAGCAACGAGCTGTATGAGCTCACAGAGACTGTAACATCATATATGAGTTTCTGTGAGGATTTATGCATCTCTACTAGGACTCATTTAGCATTTAATAATGGCAAGTCATGGTTCACAGCTAAACTCAGACATCTTCATCGGGCTAAAGAGGACGCCTACGGGAAAGGAGACAGAGTCTTGTACAACCAGGCCAGGAACACGCTGAATAGGGAGATTAAAGCGGCTAAGAGGAGCTACGCTAAAAAGTTGAAAGACAAGTTAATTTCCAACAACCCAGTTTCAGTGTGGAATGGTTTGAAAGCCATCACTAACTACAAGACTGAGTACAAGACCCAGCACTGAGGCCAATCAAAAACTTGCTGAAGACCTGAATGAGTTTTACTGCAGACTTGAAACTCCAAGTCTAACACCCCACACCCGCCCAGAACATCTCTTCACTCAACCATTAACAATACCATCAAACCCCTTCTCCCCCATACCTGTCCTTCAGTTTAGTGAAGATGATGTGTGCCAAGTCTTCAGAAAGAACAAAAGAAGAAAGGCACCAGGCCCAGACGGTGTGTCTCCAGCTTGTCTGAAAACCTGTTCTGAACAGCTGGCCCCCATCTTCACACAGATCTTCAACAGATCACTGGAGCTGTGCTCCACCATCATCCCCGTCCCTAAGAAACCCAGGATAACAGGACTTATTGACTACAGACTGGTGGCACTAACATCTGTGGTCATAAAGTCTCTTGAGAGGTTGGTGTTGAATTATCTGAAGGACTTCACTGGACCCTTATTGGACCGTATTTTACCAGGAAAGCTTGTAGATCTGCTGCTTCCATCTTGGTCAGTTCCTACTGTGACAAGTTGAGAAAAAAAAAGAGGAACTGACAAAGACAGGACAGGTTAGCACACATTAAGTAGTGATGGATAACGAGCCACAGCTGGAATTAATTAGCTTGTTACCAGCCACACCTACGCATTCACACACACAACAGGCATAAATGAGATTGTGAATCCATGAACCATGACAGGTTTAAGCCTTCTTTGCACTTTCCCCATGTGTGAGTGAATTTATACTTGTGTGTTTGGTTATGTGTGTTAACGTAAAGTTAAACTTTTGCACAAATTAATTAAGTTTCTGATTCTGCCTTGCAAATGAATTTCCCTTTATGATTTCGGCCATTGCTACATGCTCTAATGCAGTGATACTGTAAGAAGGTATTTTTCTGTGGCCACGAAAATATCACAAATATCACAGAAGTTACTACATATACACTACATGAACTTACACTATGTTCGCTGAATGAACAGATTAGTTGATATAAATAATTGCAATTAATAGTAATTATTTATATATATTTCTCTTAATGAGCTAATATGCTACATCTGTCAGAATCAAACTTGTGTATTTGCCAATCAAACATTCCCATATAAAATGCACTCATTTTAAGAGTTTCACAATAACAAAACATCCTCAACAGTCACAATTGCACTACATTGTCGGTAATTGGTGTGTCTGTGTAGTCTGCAGGAGTTAAAGAGTCCTTGTCTGGACCTACAGATGCATTCAGATGTGCCCTTCCAGATGTTGGACAGCAACAGCGGCCTGAGCTCAGAGAAGATCAGCCACAACCCCTGGAGTCTGCGCTGCCACAAGCAACAGCTCAGCCGCATGCGCTCCGAGTCTAAAGACAGGAAACTCTACAGTATCCTACTCTAAAACATCACAGTTTATTCAAAAACTTTGTTTTGTAATGTGTAGTTAATTGAGAAAGTTTTACTTTCTGGAAAGCAGTTAACTATATTGATTTGCTTTAAACTGCTTGTAATTTCAGTAATACGCTACCTGACTGAATAGTTTGCTTCTTTTTTTTTGAGAGGTCTAATTACTTTCACATGTGCCATAAAATGGTAAAGGTCCCTAGATCAACAAGAAGCAAAAAGAAAAAAACACAAATTATGGTTGAAACAAGGACCCAATTCTAATCTTTAAACAGTTGCTTGTTAATGCTTTTCAGCATCAACACTAAAAATCACGCACTCCTCATGATTGCAAAAATCAATTAGCAGGCAATCTTCTGCTTTATGGTTTCATGAGTCATACACTCTGAACAAAATCTTAAGACCAGGGAAAACATAACAAGTATTCATATTTTATGCTGGTGGATCGTAACCAGGTTGTAAGTACTGCTTCAAAATACCAAAAAACAGGAGAAAGAGACAAAAAATAGAGTATAGGCATTTTCATGAAAATTGTATTTAAATTCAGACTGTTCAGACAACTGTTCAACTGATCAAAATTTTAAGACCGCAGCTTTAAAAAGTTAAAATTTGCACAAAAATATGGCTTTCATGTCATTGTTGTTTAGACAGTAACACTGTCATGTCTTCCTGAAGGGAAAGGCAAGAAGTCTTTCTGTGTTTGAGTGTGTCAGGATTGTTGAGCCATACGAGCAAGTGCTATTTAATACCTTTTTTCTTGTCTTGTTAAGACAAACGTTATCCCAAAAACTTGCGGTAGACAGGAGTAAATTGTATGCCATGCACAAATGTGTAATTATGTGAGTAATTTGTCAATAAACAAGCAGTTGTGGCCTAATGGATAATGGATTGCACTTGTAACCCAATGAATGATGGATAATGGATTTCACTTGTAACCCAAAGGTTGTGGGTTCGAGTCCCAGGTCTGGCAGAGATTGTGGGTGGGGTTAGTGAATAACCAGCGCTCTCTCCACCTTCAATACCATGACTGAGATGAGACAGGCACTGTAAACCCCAACTGCTCCCGGGCTACCCACTGCTCTGGGTGTGTGTGTGCATGGTGGTTCACTTCTCACTGCTGTGTGTGCACTTGGATGGGTTAAATGCAGAGCACAAATTCCTAGTATGGGAAACCATACCTGGCCTTATGTCACATCCTTTCCTTTCCCAAGGAACAGGAAGCAAATCTTCATATCTTTTGGGCACTCATTTTAAATTATCCAAAGTCTTAATAAATAAATGATTTAGTTGGCTTCTCGAAATAGAGAACGGTTTGTTTCTATGAAAGGATTTGGCTAGAAATGATTGACAGGCAGATTGTGATAACATTGTCAAGCTCATCAAAGTTAATGGGCTCATGGGAAACACACTCTTCTTTTCAAAGGCTTTGTCCAGTAATTCCAAGTAAAGATCCAGCCTGTGAGATCTTCAGGAATACCAGAGTCTGGACTTGTCTTTGTCTATAGTTTAACTGTTTCACTGACTAATTCTAAAAGTTTTTGAAATTTGTTAATCATTTAGTATATCTTTACAAAAAAACTGAAGCTGTAAGTTTAATAACTCAAAAACAGCACCACACTGATATGTAATGTAGCTTTTTGGGTTGAAAGCAGTTATAATGATACAGGTTGACTGGAACTTCTGTGCCTTAAGTGGTTTTAAAACACCAATTTTAGACAATCAGAATTGAGGAAATCAGAGCAGACATAAATATTTAAATACATGGTTTTAAAAAAATCCTTGTGCATGTATGTTTTTTTCTGTGGTCTATGACTCTTGACCATAAACCCCCACCAGAATTCCTACTGCTGGAGAATGTAGTCCACCATTTCGTCTACCCATGTATCTTGGACTTGAAGATGGGTACCCGGCAGCATGGTGATGATGCGTCAGAGGAGAAAGCCGCCCGCCAGATGAAGAAGTGTGAGCAGAGCACGTCTGCCACATTAGGAGTGCGTGTGTGCGGCATGCAGGTGTGTCGCTTCGACCCAAGAAACGCTTAGTGGAGCAATAGCAATGACTGCTGTTTTACACTCTTTACAATTAAACAATTCCAGGAGGTTTCCCACTTTATATTAAGTGTCCCTGACACCTGCTTACTTACGTAGTAACCAGATGTGTTGTATGTAACCTACACACTGGTACTTAGTATCTACAGCTTACTGTATTTCTGTAACTACACATTACACATGTATGTGTAAGTACAAGTGTGCAACAGGACATTGGTAACTTAATATAAAGTGGGACCAAATGCTCTGTTTGAATAGGAGTGGACAGAGTGTGGTATAACGCATTACTGTATTCCAATTGCTTTTCCTGATAACGCAATAATGTAATGAGTTACATTTTAAATTTATGTCATTTGATTCAACTTAACAGTGTCAATAAAATGATGTTGCTTAAAGGGTTAGTTCACCCAGAAATGAAAATTTTGTTGTTAATTACTCTCATGTCTCAACCCTTATGTTGTTTCAAACCCATAAAACCTTTGTTCATTTTCGAAACACAAATTAAGATATTTTTGATGATATCAGAGAGCCATCTGACGCTCCATAGACAGCCATACAACTGAAATGATCCCTGATCCAGAAATGTAGCAAAAGCATCGGTCCATGTGATTGGCTCAACCTCACTTTTGCCATGCTAAGTAAATTAAAACAAAAATAACAAAATTTACTCTTAACTCTTGTGACATCTTCCGCCATATTTGACATCAAGTCAGGTATTTGACGTAATCAGCCTTGTTTTCATCCGGGTGAAAGCATGCATATCATCAAAAATATCTTAATTTGTATTCCGAAGATGAATGAAGGTTTTATGAGTTTGGACTGACACAAGGGTGAGTAATTAATGACAGAATTTTCATTTTTTGGTGAACTAACCCTTTAAGTTACGAATGCATTGTTAAAAATATGAAGGGGAAATCATGTTTTGTCAGTATGCACTACTGACCACAGAATCTAAATGCAGGCGAGTCCCAAGGTTGCCACTGATTGGATTTAACATATGAGTAAGAGATCACCTTGTAAATGTGTAAGTTTGTCACAAATACACAATACACAATATTACAATTAAAAATAAATAACTCATCTGAATGATATCAGACTGCCTTCAGTATAAGCTGTTTAACTGCTAACAAGAAGGTTTTAAGTTCTGAAACTTGCAGGATGTTTTTATAGCACAATGAATAGGAATTTTGAGTAACCAGTCTATTAGGTTAGAATATTTACTTCAGAATGATGTGAAAATCATTTCAATTACTTATTCGCAGAAAACAATATAGTGTTTTAAATTTTAAAAGACATGTTTTGAGGCTAAAAGCCAGTATGCGGGGGAGGGAGAATGGCCATTAATATTCAGTGATTTTTACCTGAATAGACAAAGACTCCTCCCCTAATGGCCCATTAGGGACAGTGACAGGTAGAAGTCAGGTAGAAAGAATGGGAGGAGACTGAAAAAAATGTTTTTTTAATGATTTGGTTTTTTTTTATTTACAACACAGTATAATTAAAATATACACAATAAAGGTCAAAGACACATTATTAAGCACAGAGATGTGAACAGACTTTGAGTCAATCCTAAAAAACAAGTGAACCCTGTAAATACCTGTTATTTGAGTGTTTGCTGCTGCTTTGCATGAATTCAAGAAAAAATAACCACCATCAGTATTCAGGGAGTTTGTTTTACCAGAGAATATCAGTTCATTTGAAGATCTGATGTTAGTACAGCACTCCTAGGAGTGATCAGCTTGAAGAGACTCGAGTATATGTCATCCAGGTTTATCATGCAGCAGGTTTCTAGAGAAGCATTCATCTTGCACTCGTGATATTGTTTTTATATTGTATTATTTATATTACAGAACACAGTAGGCTAACAGCATACAGCCTGTCATATTTAACATGTTTTACTCGCATTCAGACATTTTAGTGAGGTATAGTTCGGGGAAAAACCAAAAGCACACAATACCACACAAACTCATACAAAAACAAACAGTACTTACTCATGAGAGTAACTGGAACAGATCGCACACCGCATCTTGTGGTAAATCCATCCGTTATCTTCTTAGCTGAAGTGAGTGTTGTTTGTTTCCTGTCTTCCGCGCTTGAGCACATGAGCTGTTGTGGGCGTGTACATGTCGCATGCGTCTCACATGGAGATTGTAATGACGAAGCAAATATAGTGGGCGTGGTGGGCATGGTCACATTAAAATTAATAAGATTAGATTGAGAAAAATTGAGAAATTGTTTTCTGTTCATGTGCTCTGTATATGTTTTCATTTGTGTCATGTGCTTCGTTCTTTGTTTACATTCCTGTTCCTCGTATAGTCCAGGTGTCGCGACAGCACCGACGAGCAAGCGTAGCAATAGTGTTGGTTACTTACTCATTACTTTAACAAAGAATATTTGTTTTCAACGTGCATTTACTGCATTTAAAATTTTCAGTTCATTTTAGTGATGGCTTTTTAAAAACAGTTCACAGAGTACCTGAAAGGGACGCGGTCTCCGTTCCACCTCCGCAATCTAGTGCTCGTTCCGGTGAGAGCAGCAGACCACTGGGCGTTCATCCATGAACAACACCGATCCAGAGCTGGTGGCTATGCTTGCCCTGGTCGCCAAGGGGGTTGGGATTGAGTGGAATCCTCCACTGCATCCTGAACCCTTGAGGCTGGTACCTGTGGGGACCCCACACCGGTGACTTTCTTCCCGGAGATGCATGATGAGCTCACTCATTTGTGGACATCTTTTACTGCCAGGAAGTGATCCAGTGGCTCGTTCTCCTTCACCACCCTTGACAGTGGCACAGCTAAAGGGTATACGGCGGGCCCCAGGTGGAGTGTTCTGTTGTGATGCAACTGTGTCCGCAGGCCGCTACCACCTGGAAGAGTAACCCGTTGCTACCTTACTGAAGCCTGTAGGTATTCATTGGCTCTGATCGGCAGTGTCTACAAGGCTTGTGGAGAGGCTGCGTCATCCGTACACGCCATGGCGTTGTTGCAGGTGCATCAGGCTAAAGCACTGAGAGTCCTGCACGAAGATGGCCATGATTCGGAAGTTCTCACAGAACTATGTGTCCCGGCCTCTTCGGCCTCCGGAGACTTTTGCCCAGCAGTTCCTCACCACCCAGAAGCATACTGAGGCCATCCATCACATCCTGCCTCGGCGCTCAGCTGCTGCCTTCACCTAGACACCGCAGGTCAGTGAACACTGCGGATGCTCCTGTCTTGCGTGCAGACATTGCTACCCTCCTATCGAAGGGAGTTGGATTCGGTCGAACAGACAGCACGCCTCACGCAGGATCGTGCCAAGCTATACCGTTGGGTTTGCTCCATATGAGACCTCTTCAGCACTGGCTTCACGACCGAGTCCCGAGGTGGGCATGGCGACACGGCACTCACCAGGTTCAGATAACACCGGCCTGCCGCCAGACCTTTCTCCTCTGGAGAAGGAAGCATCTGAGGTCGCTTCGCACCATTCATGTTCCGGACTACTGCAACCAGACAGCCAACGAGCTGTCTCGAGCTGCACTTCCCGGGGAATCAGGTGATTTGGGAGATGTTTGGAGTCACTCAGGTAGACCTGTTTGCCTCTTCAGAAACCTCTCACTGCCAGTTGTTCTATGCCCTGGCACAATGCCTGCGCAAATATGCGTTCCCCCCAGTAAGCCTTCTAGCAAAGTTCCAGTGCAAGGACAGGGAGAACAAAGAGCAAGTCCTGCTGGTAGCCCCTTATTTGCCCACCAGGACTTGGTTCCCAAAGTGAACTCATAATAGTGCAGAAAAACTTGATGACGCAACAGAAACTATACACTCTCTCTTTTCTAGCACTTTAGATACAGTTGCCGCTTTGCGCTTAAGAAAGGTAAAAGAAAACAGTTTGGCTCTGTGGTATATAAAGCACACTTGCAACCGGAGAGCAGCCCGGAAAATGGAGCGTAGCTGGAGGAAAACAAAGCTAGAATTGTTTCATTTAGCTTGGCGGGAAAATATGCTAACTTACAGAAAAGCAGTAAAATCTGATTACTGATACAGTGACTGAATTAACGAAAAATAAAGCATCAACAGGTACTGACTTTCCACAAGATCACAGCAGTAATGACTTTATGAAATATTTTACTTGCAAAATTAATATTATTAGAGAGAAAACAGAAACTGTGCAGCCGTCAGCTATAGTATAGCATCGGATGCAGTGCAATCATTCCCTGCCATAGGAGAGGAAGAATTATATAAACTTGTTAAGTCATCTAAGCCAACAACGTGTACAGTATGTTAGACTCTGTTCCATTTAAACTATTAAAAGAGCTGCTTCCAGAAGCCATAGATCCTCTTTTGCCTATTATAAATCCTCATTGTCATTAGGATATGTCCCCAAAGCCTTCAAACTGGCTGTTATTAAGCTCGTTAAAAAAACGCAACTTGACCCCAAAGATTTAGTTAATTACAGACCTATCTCAAATCTCCCTTTTCTGTCAAAGATACTAGAAAAGGTAGTATCCTCACAATTATATTCCTTCTTAGAGAAAAATGGTATCTGTGAGGATTTCCAGTCAGGATTTAGACCGTATCATAGTACTGAGACTGCTCTAATTAGAGTTACAAATGACCTGCTTCTATCATTTGATCATGGTTGTATCTCATTTTTAGCGCTGTTGGATCTCAGTAGTCTCAATAGTTCTACACTATTAACCACAACATTCTCTTGAATAGACTAGATTACTCAATTGGCATTAGTGGAAGTGACTTAGCATGGTTCAGATCATACTTATCTGACCACTTTCAGTTTGAAGCAGTAAATGAGGACATGTCATATTGATCACAAGTGCAATATGGAGAACCTCAAGGCTGAGTACTAGGGCCGTTACTTTTTACACTTTACATGTTACCCTTGGGAGATATTATCAGGAAGCATGGTGTTAGCTTTCACTGTTATGCTGATGATACTAAGCTATATATTTCTTCTCAGCCAGATGAAACAAACTAAATTGATATATTTTGCTTATATAAAAAAATTGGATGTCGAGTAACTTCTTACTGTTAAATTCTGACAAAACAGGTGTTAATTATCGGACCTAAAAAAACACACATGTAATAATCTAGAACACTGTCTAATACTTGATGGCTGTTCTGTCAATTCTTCTTCATGAGTTAGGAACCTTTTGATAGCAATCTTTCATTTGAAAGCTATGTTTCTAGTATCTGTAAAACTGTGTTTTCCATCTCAAGAACATATCTAAATTGCATCCTATGCTCTCAACCTCAAATGCAGAAATGTTAATTCATGCGAATTTGATCTCGAGGTTAGATTATTATAAAGCGTTATTGGGTAATCTTGTTTATTACTTATAAAGTCAAGTCAAGTCACTTTTATTTATATAGCGCTTTTAACAATAAAGAATGTAGCAAAGCACTGAACATTATCAAGTAGGAAAAAAGAGTGATGGTAATGTATAATGACGATATTAAACTTTATTTATCAAATGCAGAGATGGTCTTGACGGTTAGTCAAGACAACAATAATCACCAGAAATCACTAGAAATCAGATGTCCCCAACTAAGCAAGTCAGAGGGGACAGTGGCAAGTAACCAAAACCCCATCCATTAGAGAATGGGGAATAAAACCTTGGGAGAACCAGGCTTAGTTGGGTCCAGTTCTCCTCTGCCCGGAAGCCCAGCACCTAATTTCCAGTTAAATTTTAAACACGTTAGATTGTGTAAGGACTTATAGTGTGTGTATGTGTGCATCTGGATCTGTCCACGGAGCTCATCTAGGTGTTCTGATGAAGATCATCTCTTCGTGTTGGTATACCGTCTGATCTGGATACGGAACAGAATAAGAGAGAGAAAGGCTAATATTAGCGTAGAGGCCATTCTTTTTATGATGTAACGAGTACATCATGTGTTAAGGGGAGTGTTCCCGGTTCCG
>JAUMHI010000068.1:9197247-9211683 GCA_032359435.1 Enteromius unitaeniatus | reverse complement strand
GTTTGGGTGCTAAATAGGAAAAAGATCTGCCACCCGCAGTAGATTTTGATATTCTAGGTATTATCAAATGGCCAGAGAGAGATCCTCCTGTGTTCTCACCTCAGGTCAGGCCAAGGTTCGGTCGGCTTTGCAAACCTCTCCAGAGTGTCCAGTAAGTAGACCCCTTCAGCAGCCAGATGTTGAGGAGCATCTGGCATCAGGCCCTTGATGCATTGAATCCTGTGAGAGCCACTAGAGGGCTGGGGCCTATGTGCGGTACCCCTTGAGGACCCCATGTAGGTACTCCACGGTTAAGACCTAAAACCGTGTTTCCCCGGCAGTCCTGCTGTCTATGATGTTTCAATCACCTCCTATATTCCATATGCACTAAGATGATGTCATATGCGTATTTGTCTTTGACCTAAGAGGCCAAACACTGGGGGCTTGGGAGACTCCCAAATCACACTGGAAGGGGCAGCTTCCATGGCGTTTTGGTAGAGATCCCTATTTCGACATGACTCGGAGTGACCGACTAAAAGGGAACATCTCGGTTACGTATGTAACCCTCATTCCCTGAAGAAGGGAATGGAGACGTACGACGAATAGGAATCTCACTTTGAGATGACCAGTCTACTTTGCGTGTATGAAACCGAGATGTTTCTCTGTTTATGACCTCTCTAAAGGTTCTTCATTGGCATCCATAAATAAGTAGATAGAATAGTTCCATTGTATTGTCTCAAAAGATTTTTTTAGTTGAACGAGGTTCTTCAGATTTAACATTTAACAAGATTTATGGCACCAAAACCCTTGGTCCCTCCTCTGATTTAGCAGTCGTTATGGTGAGATAGTGTATTTGTAGTCAAGAAATTTACAACGTTTTTCCAAGTCAGTAACGTGGTTATTATTGCAGTGAAACGCTCACTGTAAAAAAGAATAATTTTCTTAATCTGTCAAAATATTTAAACATCCTCAAAACAAAACATCCTAAAAAGAAAAATCATGTAAGGTATTAACACAGGTTTTATCTATCTTATCTATCTGTTCATCTGTCTTATATTGAACGTCATCATTAAAGTCTCTTGTGTTTGCTCTGCAGGTCTACCAGATGGACACCGGTCACTATCTATGCAGGAACAAGTACTATGGCCGCAGTCTTTCCATCGAGGGGTTTCGACACGCACTCTTTCAGTTCATGCACAATGGGACGCAGCTGCGCAAAGACCTTTTTGAGCCCATCCTGAGCAAACTATGCAGCCTGAAGGCTGTGCTGGAACGCCAGGCCTCGTACCGCTTCTACTCCAGCTCGCTGCTCATCATATACGAGGGCAAGGATCCCGAGTCTGCAGATGCAGGCTGGCAGAGGGCCTCTGAGCCGGAGAAGCTGGGCTGTGTGGAGAGCCCGTCAGCCCCGGAGCCCCACACACCTCCTCAGATGCTGAGCGTTGATGTGCGCATGATTGACTTCGCCCACAGCACCTTCAAAGGCTTCCGTGATGACCAAACCGTACATGATGGACCTGACCGTGGATACATCTTCGGACTGGAGAGCCTTATCCACATTTTGCAGGAAATTCGCGATGAGAACCAGTAGCTCTACCCAACGGCTTTTCATAAAGACACAAAGATGTTTGTAAAGATTGCACATTGACACAAACTTAATAGTGTGTGTGAACCACAAGGGATAGGTGCACACAACAAATAGAGGTGATCCTATGATGGGTCTTGTCTCTGCTGTCAAAGAAATGGCTCCTGGCCTCCCCTCAATGGAAGATGGTTTCAGTTTGTTTGTCACATGGATTCATCGCCACCATGTGGCCCACTGAAGCACTGCAGGAATGAACCATGAACTCAGTCTGCGTCCACTGTCAGGGTCTCTCTAGAGTGTGGCATTGCTAAAGAGAGAGAAAGTGTTTCTATGTGTGTGTGAATCTCAAGAAGAAAAGTCCAGGTCACATTTCAAAAAGAGAAAAATCAAAGCCTGTTCTTAGGACCTTTAAGATTTTGTGACATTAAATTTTGCCTGAAAGCACTTCCCCAAATTTTTCTTATTACAATGCTAAACATTTTATCCAGGCACAGATTATCTATCAGGAATTGTAACTTGCAATTTAAATGCTGTTTCATTATTCGTATACATCATACTGTACTGATGAGAATGATAGGGAAGATATGCTTATCTATAAAAAATAATGTCACTGTACAAAAAATAATAATAAAAAAAAAAGGATTTAAAAAATATTTTAATTAGTGCTGTCAAATGATTAATTGTGATCATTCACATCCAAAATATAATGTTTTGTTTATAGAATATGTGTGTACTGTGTGTATTTTCTATGTACAAATAAATATACACACATGCATGTGTCTATTTTGAACATATATAAATGTATATATTTATATTCATATAATTTATATTATATATAAATATATTTCACATATGAACATATTTTTCTTAAATATATAAATGCATGTGTGTGTATTTAAACACAATGAATATACACAGTACATACATATATTTTGTAAATAAACACCCTTATTTTAGATACGATTAATCACGATCAGCACTAATTTTAATGCTATGTTGTTTTTTCTTCTAATTTTTATTTTGTGGGGGGGGTGAGGGAGTGTGAAATATGTTCTCTGTATAAACACTCAGTATTTCTCCAAGAGTTTAAAAGGGAGCAAATCTAGCTCAGAAGTTGGTCAAAGCTTTACTGTAGGAATCAGGGGCATTTAAATGAGATTTTAAACCACTCATCTCTGATGACAAGATGATGAATCTGGCCTTATGGCAATAGTTGAATTTACAGCTTAGCTATGCGAGCCTATTTATAACTGGTGAGATGATGCTTTTTTTATTTTATTGTTATTATATTTTTTATTGTTATTATATCTTACTCGGTACATTTAAAGCAATCATTACATGTTAGTTTTGTTTATCTCTGTGATTTAGCAGTCGTAGGGGTTTTGTTGGGATAGTGTATTTGTAGTCTTGAATTTTGATTACCCTTGTGTTACAAAGTCTTTCCCTGTCAGTAAAGTGGCTATTATTGCAAAGAAGTCCTCATTGTAAAAAAAAAAGATAATAATAATCTGTCAAAATATATAAACACCCGTAAAACAAAACATCTCGAAAAGTAAACTTGTGTGAGGTATTAACACTTGTTTACAGATTTGACTTTAAGTTAAGCTAAAACTAAATATATCAATAAATAAGAGAGAAAGTTTGGTCCCACTTTATATTAAGTGTCCCTAGTACCTGTGTACTTTCATAGTAACTAGACGTGTATGTAGTATGTAACCACAGTGTAAGTACACACCGGTACATAGTGTCTACAGCTGTAATATTTCTGTAACTTCACACATGTAACAACCTTTGAACAAGAATGGTATGTGTAAGTACAAATGTGTAACAGGACATTGGCAACACTTTTTGGTAATGAAAGTACAAATGTCTAACAGGACAAACTGCACTTTTTGGTAAATAAAGTGTTACACTTTAAATTAAATAGACAATTGCTATGGATTTAGCATGTAATTACTCTGATGTTACACAGCAGCGGGCAGTAAATTAGGCTTTACATATAAATTGTAGTTGGTGTCCAGAATGTTACACTTTATATTAAGCGGGTAATTCCTGAGGAGTTACCATGTATATACACTGCTATTACAGAGGTGCACCAACTTCACCAACTCCACCTACTTTATATATCCCTAAACCTACCCAACTACACCCCCTGATAACCCCATGTTCAAGTTACTCTTATACATACTGCTGTTACAAAATGTAGCTATTGAATTCCTGTTACATGACTACTTAGTGAAGTGAAAAAGTGTTGTTACCAATGTCCTGTTACACATTTGTCCTTACACACACCATTCGGAGGGTTGTTACATGTGTGTAGTTACAGAAATATTACAGCTGTAGATACTATGTAGCAATGTGTACTTACACTGTGGTTACATACTAGATACGCATCTAGTTACTATGTAAGTACACAGGTATTAGGGACACTTAACATAAAGTGGGGCCGAAAGTTTTTTTTATAAACAAGTCTTAATATTTTAAACAATTTGCCTTCTCCAGTTCTTATGTTTTAGGCATATTTAAATATTTTTGTTGAAAAACAACATAAACTGACTGATTATGCTTACTTTAGATAGTGCTCACTTACATCTGCACTGTAAATTAATATAAACACATTACAAGAGCATTAATTTTATTTTGTTTCATTTATTTATTTCATAATTTTTTTTGTTTAAACATTATTTTGAAAGGGTTGTCTTTTATTTACACCTATACACTCTGTGGAAAAAAAAAGGTACAAAGCTGACATTTTGACAGTACCCCTTCAAAAGTACACCTTTGTACTTTGCTTACCCATAAAAGGTGCTTTTTAGTACCTTACTGTAAATGTACAGATTTGTAACCTAAAGTGTACTAGTGCCTTTTGAATGTGTACTGCCACAGTGGCAGTAATTGTACCCATTTTTCAGCCAGTGTAGCAAGATTCGTTCCTAGGTTTGTTCTTGTGAGTCCTGTCAGCAGTTGAGTGGATTAGCGTCTTCTCATTATGACACATTCAGCATTTTCTTTGTCTAGATGAAGCGTTTATTGCACTATGGTGTCATCCTTTTACTCAAAAATGGACACTTCTTCCATTCTCTGGGAAACAGACGTCATATCTGCCTGTTGTAGCAGTTGAGCAAATATATTAACTTTCATTCATTTGTCTTGTCATGCATATATTGACTCTGATCACATGTATGAATAATAAATCAACATTATAAAACATGGCATCTATGCGGAGTTGTGCCGTAGGGATGTGTCTGTATTTAGACGTGTGATTTTGGTCAATAGCCATAACTGGGATACCCAGGAGTGTTTGTTTAACAACTGTTTAACAAAGTCATCCGAACATTTCTGTAACCGCTGAAAGGAAATGTGTTTTGAACAAATGCCACATGTGTGATGTGTTTCCTCATAATAAAGGATAAATGTTTAAGACACATTTAAGAACAGTAAGAATATGTAATTCCTGAAATGTTGGCATTGTTAATTAAAGTGTAGCTGGTTTGTGTAACAAAACCTTTAAATTATGTAGACGCATGAGAGAGGAACACAGATTCACAGATTTGGCATAAAAAGAAAGAAAATTATCCTTTTATCTTTATTGTTGTTGCATGGGTGGGTATTTTTTTAAGAAAAAATTATATGACAACTTTGAATGTGAGCTATAAATTGTTTATTTAAGAAACTTTGTCTTGTCTCTGTAATATTTTATGTATTAAATTAAATGATGTAATATTTTTGACCAAATAAAACTACCCGATTTTGTGAAGGTGCATAAAAAATTAGTACGCCAAATAAAAACTTGTGGTATAGATTTGGCTAACTAGCTTTGGCAAGTGTGTGCTACACGAGGTTGTGGGGGAGATGCATACATACAAAAAGTGGAAAACGTGTGTGTCATATATACGCCAAAGTCCATTTTTGTGTATTAATACCACAAGTTTTTATTTTTATTTAGTGAACTATATGCATTTTCATGAGATCGGGCTGAATAAATCAGTAAGAACAACCACTAACATGAAAACCACAACTGCTCAGTATTCAAATACTTGGCTAGTGTTTGCTGTAGCAGTACCATTGCACTTCAAAAACCCTCCACCTGTATAGATCTACTACATGGGGAATGTCATGTATGTTATGGGTGTTATTCATATATATGCAGCAGCAGTATTTTACTTTACTTCACTACAGTCCAAAGCATATTATAATACTTTTTACTGCACTACATTTCATAAATAAAAGTTGTTTTACATGTAATACTTAAGAATGTTAAATATGTTGTACGTTTGAATCTTTGAATTACTTTGAGTAAAAGTAAGAAATTAATAAATTTCTAATGTAATTAAGTATTATATTCAATAAAACATACAATATTTCAATATAAAAGTACAATATGCTTTGGAATGTTGTGAAGTTTTGTGTTTTCTAAAGAAAAACACATAACACATTGATAAAGTAAAACACTTCAGGACTGTGTGCCTCTAGATTAATCATGATTAATCGTTTGACAGCACTTATTTATATAGCACAATAATACAACAGTCAATGAACATTGTGCTCTACAAAAAAATGTAAAACCAAATTAAACACCAATCAAAACAATGAAACCGCCAAACAAAGAAATAGTACATACAGAGTGTGTCATATGCATTACTATGCTAAACCTTCTGAGAGTTATCATGACAAAATTAAAAGACCAAAAAAAAAATTATAAGATTTTAAATCCATTAACTTACCTGCCTAAACAACTGATTAATTTTGTCAATATAAAATAACCAAGACCTGATATTAGTGAACACCACTAAAACAAATGCAGTATGCATTTCCTGAAAGAAAAAACGCAAAAGATGGCGTCAATCACAACAGAAAACATAAGACATAAAAGCTGCTCCAGTATGTTGGGAAATGCTCCCTTAACAATGTGCATTTCCTGTTAAATTGTAATATGTTTAGACAATAGTCAAGCATGTGCAGAATGATGATGCATCAGTTAGCGTGTCATTCAGAGAAATACATGTGAAGGCGGGCGAAGAAGAAGAAGAAGAAAGATAAACATGGCAGCGCCACAGAGAATTTGGGCTAGAAAGATGACAAACTTTGGCAAAAACAGCAAGCGCTATATGATATATCGAGCAGCATTTAAAATTATATAATAAATAGTATTAATCCATAAAAAAGGAACTGTCAATATTGATTTCATTCTCTGCACTTCAGCCAAACTCTTTGCCCTTCGTTTTCTTTTCTTTTTTGTTTTTTAGCAAAGAGTTTCCTCAGAGTCCATGTCTTTGGCACGGAACTTTGTGAATGTGATTGCCTCGGAAATCCGCAGGTTTTAAAATCAGGCTGTGTACCACTGCGTCCGTAAAAAATGTCACTGTGCATGGCCATACGGTCTTCCGACTGTCCGAATTCGCACCGTGTACAGCCACCTTAAATCTACAAGCTAATTTTGTTGTCAGCTTAAAATATAATACTATTCAAAGAGCCCACCATACCCCATAACGAGGGCAGATTTACTGAATTACAGTAAGAAAGTGATTCCAGAAACATTTTTAAAGAGCTGTATAAAACAAAGCAGATAATACTGAGCCCATATAATGCTGAGCACAGATAATGCAATGTAGTTCCCCTGAGGAAAAATTCCACTCATACTCTACCATAGGAGAGGAAGAATTGTATAAACTTGTTAAGTCATCTAAGCCAACAACATGAATGTTAGACCCTATTCCATCTAAACTATTAAAAAAGTTGCTTCCAGAAGTCATAGATCCTCTTTTGTCTATTATTAATTCCTTTGTCCTTTGACAATTCCATTGTCATTAAGATATGTCCCCAAAGCCTTCAAACTGGCTATTATTAAGCCTCTCGTTAAAAAAATGCAACTTGACCACAAAGATTTAGTTGTATTAATTACAGTAATTACAGATCTATTGTTACAAAGCGGACTACACACAAGAAGTAAGTGTAAAACAGTATACACATTGATGATAATAGCAATAGGAATGTTTGAGTAATGGGAATGCCTTCTCTTTGTAGATCATCGTGGAGACGCACAGACAATGGAGAGACAACGGGGATTCACAACCAAAAACCACACTTCCAGAGACGATGGAGACACAACGGGGAGACACAGAGCGAGGAGTACATAGAAGTATCACACAAGGTAAGTATAGAGGTAAGTCTTTACATATTGGAGATCGGTCTTGAAACTCAAAGTCCACTAGAGATGAACGAGCTCGGACGCTGGCTGTGATGTGTTGTGGTTTTATGTGATGTTGGATCTAGGTTAGATCCAGGTTATGGTGACAGGTGCAGGTGATCAATATTCTGGTGAGTGTGAGCATTGTGATCTCCTTGGGAGATATTATCAGGAAACATAGTGTTAGCTCTCACTGTTATGCTGATGATACTCAGCTATATATTTCTTCTAAGCCAGGTGAAACAAACCAAATTGAACGGAATACATAGCTGATATAAAAAACTGGATGTAACTTCTTACTGTTAAATTCTGACAAAACAGAGGTGTTAATTATCAGACCTAAAAACCACACACATAATAATCTAGAACACTGTCTAACACTTGATGGCTGTTCTGTCAATTCTTCTTCATCAGTTAGGAACCTGTTTGATAGCAATCTTTCATTTGGAAGCAATGTTCTAGTATCTGTGAAACTGTGTTTTTCCATCTCAAGAACATATCTAAATTGCGTCCTATGCTCTCAACCTCAAATGCAGAAATGTTAATTCATGCGTTTTGTGACCTTGAGGTTAGATTATTATTGGGTGCTTTATTGGGTGGTTGTTCTGCACGCTTGATAAATAGACTACAGCTGATTCAAAATGCAGCAGCTACAGTCCTTACTAGAGCCAGGAAGTACAAGCATATTAGCCCGGTTCTGTCAACACTGCACTGGCTCCCTATCAATTGTATAGATTTGTATAGATGTGCACATTGGAATTCTAGTGCAGAGCTCTCTGAGTCATGTTTGAAAAGTTAAGAAATGAAAAAAAAAACTATGCATAAGGAACAAACAAGATAATGAAATAGAGAATAGAACATAATAAACTAAATAAAGTCTCTATAAATAAATAAATTCTTAAGACAGTAGTGTTTCTTCTTTCTTTAAATGCTGGTACTGGTACTGGCCAAAAGTTAGTCAAAGCTGCATTGCAGATATTTCAGCTATTGCACCTTATTATACTTTTCACAGAAAGAATAGTATTGCACATAGAAAGGATATTATTGCACATTTCCTCCTGTACCACAGAAAAAACACCTTGTACAATACAAGAGAGGTGAGGTAGTGTGGTGTTGTTTTAAGTGTTTAGTGTTTTTGTTTAGCCATGAGTCTGACTGTGGCAGGGAAGAAACTGTTAAAGAACCTTTTCCTGTGTGTGATGATGCTGTCCGCTCTGTTGTCTTAGGTTGTATGTACAGTTTTGTGTCTGAACAGAGAGTGAGCTGGGTGGAGTGAATCCCTGATAATAACCTCTGCTCTTTTCCGACAACGCTATGTGTACAGAGACTCCATGGAAGGAGGTTTTGTCCATGGAAGTTTTTTGTGACTTGACTTGACACATCAGAGGCCTGTGTTTGTGATTGAGCAGTGGCATTTTCACATCAGCTTCAGATGAACTACAGCCAACAGCAAGAGAGGTCATGAAATCAACCCTGCTCCAATGAATGAACAGCAAAAACACTGGTAGGTATCAAAGAACATTTCTTACATCTATTGCACTAGGTCAGATTTAATTACTCTGTTGTTAAGTAGAAATTAAAGTATCAGAGACACAAGTAATGTAAGTAATGTTTTGCTTATTTTTTTTCCAAGGTGTGTTTTACATGTTCACAAGTTCTATTACTAATATCATTTTGGCACAAAATAAAAAGTGCCTTTTTTTAGTAACACACAAATGATTGTTATATGTCTATACAACAAGCCTTTTATTTTAAAGCACATACTGTATAAGCTCAATGCATTTTTGTTGTTTTTCTTTCTTTTATATATATATATATATATATATACACATGTAATGTTTAAAATAACTACAACTGCTGCAAATACATAATTTGAAAGGTCCAAATTATGCTCTCACTGATCAATTCTATAAGTCAACTTTGACCATGAAGACAAAAAAGCTCTACAAAAGACATAAGTGTCAACATCCTGCTCAAGTTATTTCTCTTCAAACAGTGCAGCATAGAATTACAAGCTAATAGTAAATTGAATTGGTCATAAGCTGGTCATAATGTTTACAATATTGACACCTCAGTATTATTAAAATACAGTATCTATGTATTTTAGATATTATGAATAGATATTATGCTTGACGTGTCTTATAGAATATTTTTAATTTCGGCTCATATTCACTTCCGCGCCACGTTGTTATACAATGATTGGTCCATGAGGCACCGTGTACCATTTTAATAGGGGAACTGTAGCCTATATTAACTGTTAATACGTTATTTGTATTTATAATTGGCGTCATTAAATAGTCTGTCATAACACATACTATTTTAAAACACCCTTAGGTCGTTTAAAAGATGCGGGCAAGACGTAAAATATTCAGTAATGAACAGCAAATGTACGGTGATTCCCTCCTAATAGTGGTACAGTCCAATGACCCGTGACGCTGTAGTGGCCCCGCCCACCCGCAGCTAGCTCGTCATCACTGTACGGAACTGAACTGTCTTCATTACAGAATATTACAGGTTTGTAAATTCGACAGATCTAAACAACGGTTTAAACAGTGAATAGAGCTTGTGGAAGTGACGTTAAAAGCCATTGCCTTTGTTTTGTTGATCAATTAAGAGAAGTTTTAAATAAAGTGCAGCAGGTGAATCGTTTTACTTGGTGAGTTTAACATCAAGTCATATGAAAATATATAACTTAGTATGTAGAAAACATCCCTAAGTGTGTATTACTAATGACAATAATAATAGTTGTTACATGAAAATGTTAAATTGTATTGGTTAAATTATATTGTATTTATATTGGTATTAATATTTTATAGTATTTATAATATATTTTAAATATTAAATGCTTGCAAATTACGTTACTTATACAAGTATAAGGTAATGCAAAATGAATTACAAAAATACAATTATAAATAACTAAATAAAAATAATGAGTTGGAGTTCACATAGTGTTGTTTGAGATTTGTCCTTACATAATTTCCAGTTGTGTTAGAATGTATTCGTGTCAGTAGATGGATGAATTAAATATCAGTTCATTGAGAGAGAGACGATTTTCAGGTATTACAGGTGTGCTGTATGGGTGTGTTCTCATGGGACATAAAGAAGGTGTCAAATTTTTTCCATTGTTACACACAGTGTCTGAAACCCTTTATAAACACTTAAATAATGAGGGTGGTTGCAGATGTTTCTCGGTTTTTTTTCAGGCACCATATATAAATAATTACACCTGATGCCCATCTGCGCTGACAGCGTTCTGCTCCACTGACCCACAATGAAAGCTCTGATCCTGGTTGGTGGCTATGGCACAAGGTTACGGCCACTCACACTCACCGTGCCCAAGCCTCTAGTTGAATTCTGCAATAAACCCATACTGCTGCATCAGGTGGAGGCTCTGGTTAAGGTAGCTCAGAAGAACACCTTTCCATACATTTGTGCTTTTTCTGATTGGTTTACAGCCTTAAATGTTGATATTTGGTGTCTCTGTGATCAGGCTGGAGTCCGTCATGTGATTTTGGCTGTGAGCTACATGTCTGAGCTGTTGGAGCGAGAGATGAGAGCTCAGGAGCAGAGGGTATGCTTGCTGCATTTATTGCAGTTTTGTTTTTTGTTTTTTTTAATGTGGTAAAGTCATATGGTCTTATTTGTGATTTGCACAGCTTGGAATAAAAATCTCCCTTTCACATGAGAAAGAACCTCTAGGCACCGGTAGGTAAACATTTTCATATCATTTTAAGGTGACCAAAATAAGGTACTTTTTTTTTAAATTACAGTTTCAATTACAATTACAGACTTTTATGACATTTGGGATGTGACAAATGGGTGCATAATTGACCAAAAACATTTATTAATTAAATTTCGGTCAAAAATGACTGATCTTTGGAAATGAATAAGAAATCGACATAAACAAAAATTCTGAGCATATTTGTATACAATCTACAAATCTGCCACAATGCAAAAAAACACACAGCAATGACAGGGTGAAACTAAACCAACACATCCATCCACACACCTAAGAACTGATGTGACTAAAACACAGCACATATGTAAAACAAAAGCTTTAATTGAACAACAATTCAGTAAGAAGTGGACAACAAGAAAGGGGTTACACTTTAAAACATCTAGAGTGCAAAACAGAGAGACGCACACACTCAAAAACACACTCACTTACTGTACGCACACTCACATAAACAATTATACACTATTATTATTCAATTATACTCTATAACCATATAGACAAAACAAGTTAGAAAACTGAAATAAATGTTGAAATCCAGACCCAGAAGAATTAAGCTCTAGCAAAACATTCCTGTTAATTTTTGTTACATTTCTGTAGTGATAATAATTCAAAAACTGAATTGTGAAGTCAACATTAAAAAAAAATTGAAAACTTTACAAGAAGTAGTCCTTTAGAATGTCTAAATATATATCCAAACCCACAACATACTAAACATAAGTATTTATGTTTAAAACCAATTAGATAATTATATAGGCTAAACCAGGGGTTCCCAAACTTTTCAGCTCACGACCCCCAAAATAACCATGCCAGTGACGAGTGACCCCCACTATCCTAAGAAGTGGTTAAAATATACAAATGTTGTGCACAACGGTGACCCCGTTGTCAAAGTGACCCCCACTTTGGGAACCACTGGGCTAAACCATGGAAACACAGTTGTTTTTCTTATTTTACTCCCACCAGACACTATCAAAATTTATAGCGATCATAGTATCAATAAATCTAATGTTTTTTTCTCTCAGCTGGTCCTCTGGCTTTGGCACGAGAGCTGCTGACTGATAACGAGGAGCCTTTCTTCGTTCTTAACAGTGACGTCATCTGTGATTTTCCCTTTGACGATATGCTGAGGTTCCACCGGCAGCACAGCAGCGAGGGCACTATTGTCGTAAGAAACACTTTCTTTTTAAATCCCAGGTGGAAAAATCCCAGCTCAAAAAAGGTGGAAACCACTGTATGGTCTCAATGTCTGAGATTTAAATTATTCAATGCTGAAATATGACGCAACCCCATAATCTATCCTAAGATGTTTTAAAGCTCCTTTCAAGGCACTGTATAAAACAAGTACATTTTTAGATCTGGTAACCTGATAAATCTCTATAGATTTCTGTACAGCCTCTATCATCTCTTAAGTAATATTTCACTCAACATAATTCACCTATTATACTGTTACTAACTAACTGAAATTATCTGGCTGATGTTTCAGGTGACAAAGGTGGAAGAGCCATCTAAGTACGGTGTGGTTGTGTATGAAGGAGACACTGGACGAATACACCGCTTTGTGGAGAAGCCACAAGTTTTTGTTTCCAACAAAATCAATGCTGGGATGTATATCTTTAGCCCTGCCATGCTGAGAAGAATCCAGGTCAGGATTGACACAAATACTATCTCAGAACAACACTGTCATTTAGTAGGAATATAAAAATTAATACTGCATATGTGTGTGTGTGTGTGTGTGTGTGTGTGTGTGTGTATATATTAACATCAATCAATAGATATTGCTTATAGGAAGCAATTTATGGTACATTATTTGCATTGTGACAGATATACAGTATATATATATATATATATATATATATATGTGACAGGTATATTTCTCTCCTAAAAATCTAATTACCACAGTCTGAAAAAAGTTGGAATTTCTCATTGGTTTACATTTATGTAGATTTACATAAAAATATAATTGAATTACATTTTTAACTGTATTACAATATAAAATAGCTTTAAGTAAATGCTTCAATCATGATGAAAAATGTCTCCCTCCGTTCAGATCCAATAAGTAATTAAAAGTCTGACAGACTAGGCCATATTGCATCAGAGGATTTTTACCAGAAGATTGAGTTATTAAGGTCAAAAATAGTTTATAAAATGAAACGTATGCATGGACAAATTATTTTATAATGAGATCAATAACATCCATTTAGAAAATATATTGGGTGTAGGTCTGTTTTCTTTATGTGATTCCCTAAATATTTGCTTATAGCACATTGACCTTCATTTTGCTGAATTATTAAAAACTTTTTCCTGTATTTTGCATTCAGTTGCGACCCACTTCTATTGAGAAGGAAATATTTCCTGTCATGGCAGAGGAAGGACACCTTTATGCTATGGAGCTGCAAGGTAAAGTTTCACACTGACATGTATGATTAGGATTATTTCAATACAATAATATATTCATGGTTATCACAAATATTACCTCAGCACCTAAATAATATGAAAGTATAAAAGAAAAGTGTTTATTCAAGTAGTGTTACAATATACACTACTATTCAAAGTTTGTGGTCAGTAATTTAAGTTATTTTTATAAAAAAATAATAAATCAAACAGCCCAACAGATTCAAACATCAGACATTGGCAGATTAGAATGATTTCTGAAGGACTATGTAATTCTGAAGACTGAAGTAACTGCTGAAAATTCAAAAAGATAGAAAGATAATAGGTGATAGGCACCTATTATTTTTTTTAAGCCACGCAGGGAAATTGGTTTGCATAACAGCCTAAAATACACTATAAAAATAAACACAATATGTAAACAGGCAATATCCTTCAGATTACACTAGAAAGTCGAAGATTGCACCTAAGAGATGTATTATACAGTAGTAACGTCTCGGTTACGTATTGTAACCCTCGTTCCCTGAAGAAGGGAACGGAGACGTCACGTCGAGACCGACGAAT
>JAUMHI010000068.1:9158864-9187277 GCA_032359435.1 Enteromius unitaeniatus | reverse complement strand
TTAGGTAAATTGTTCCAGAGTTTGGGTGCTAAATAAGAAAAAGATCTGCCACCTGCAGTAGATTTTGATATTCTAGGCATTATCAATTCAAACATAAAAGGTATTATTAAATTCAAACATAAAAGAGCACAGAATATTAACAAGTCTGCCAATTTGATCATCTTAATAAAAATGCCTTAAATAACATTTTATTGAAACATTTACATTCTTTATCCAGCCTTGTGCAAAGCATGATGGGAAGGGGAAATTCACTTCCTAGTTGTGCAAGGTAAATCGTGTATGCATGTACTCTCAACTCAAATAAATTAAGTAAAGTGGTTGTAAAGAATTTTGATGGATTAATGTTGTTTACTTAAGTAAATTTAACTGAAAAAAGAAATTTAAATAAAAAATATTATTTTGGCTTATTTAATTCAAAGATGTTATTTTAAAATGAAACTCTTAAGTTTAACCAAAACACAACTGTTTCAAGTCAGTTTAACACAATGCAATTGATGGAAACTTAAAACGGTGTTAAATTAATTTTTTTTTTTTTTAACTGAACATTGACAGTCATTTTGACCTTGAACTGACTCCTCAGCATCACTGATTTCAGGGGCTCTAGCTCTTCAAAGCACATTGCTCATCCTCATCTCCCTCACAGGGACACTCTGTTCCTCCAGCATGAGTTGTCCTTCATCTGCAGATTCAAGATCAGGGTTTAAGGTTCTGAGTTTGACCAGTTTGCAGATCATTTTCTTGTCATGTCAACATTGCTTTATATTTTTTTTTAGATATCTAAAAGAATAAGATGTTGATATTGCTTCAATTTCACCAAAATTCCTCCCTTATTCAGTATAAAAGTAAAGTCTGGAATAAGATAGGAAAGCTGCACAGTAAGTGCAAATCTGAAGTTTCTAATGCAGGGGTGTTCAATCCTGCTCCTGCAGGTTAGCTCCAGCACACCTGACTGCAAAAACTGAAATCTGCTAAACCTAAAGAATGTAAAGAGATAAATGAATGAAACAGAGTGGGTATTATAAGCCTGTTTCAACCTCACTGATTGGAGTGTTAGGAAGCTGCCACCAACAAGCTCACAGAGACTGGGACATAGTCTTGTACAATCAGTCCAGAAACACACTGAATAAGGAGATCACAGCAGCTAATAGGAGCTACACTAAAACATTGGAAAGATCAGTTTACATCACTTCTGTGTGGAAAGGTGTGAAAACCATCACCAACTGCAGTGTGTGCTGAATTGTTAAGCAAGTTGAAATTCTGATCATATTTTATCTAATAACATTTTACCAATCCAAAACCACATCAATCATAACAACTACTACTGATTTTATCAGGGAAGGCTGAAAGTCAAAAACGCCTTATATTCAGGTGTGCCAAAATTATTATGCATGTTTTCTTTTCTAGATAAAACAAGCCAAGAAAGACCTTGAACTCAGACTAAAAGTTAAAAATGCTTATATACCCATGAGAATAATATATTTAGCAAATTTAAGAAATGACCTTTAAGCAGCGACATACTCATTTATGTCAACTTAGTTGTGTGTGTGTGTGAGTCGCGCCTCTGTGGCCCTCTCCAACGGACAGCAGCGGGAACCTTCGCCCGAATATTAGTTCCCACCCGGACTCTTTTCACCCATGTACCTCGGCGTTTTCGCGCCCTTCCGCTCCTCAGAGTATTTAAGGTCGGACTTTTGCACAGGACAGACGCGAAGTCTTGATTTGCCCCAGCCATCGGTCAGCATTTTTCTACTGTTTTGTCTACCCGTGTTTGATTTTCTTGACTGTGTTTGATTTCCGATTTCTGACTCTTTTGCCTGTTATTTGACCACGATTTGCCTGATCCCTGTCTGATTCTGTTTCCTGGTGTTTCGACCCATTGCCTGTCTGTCTGACTACGCTCATTAAACTGCTTATGGATCCTAACAAATCTCGCGAGTCATTACAGCAGACTTCGCCATCACAGGATCCAGCAACGATGCGACAAGTGATCGACGAGGTGAGCCGCCAAGCCTCAGAGCTATTAACTCACCGTCAGCAACTGGAGAAGCTTACCTCGCTAACGGCTGAGCTGGTAAGCTCAATCCAGGCCCTCACTGCTGCAACCACGGCCCAGAGTAGGCCCATCGATCCGCCCGCTTCGTCAGCTCCTCCAGCCGCCGCCAGCACTGCAACTCCAGGCTCCGCGCACCTCGCGCTCCCCGAGAAATACAGCGGTTCTCCAGGCAAGTGCAAGGGGTTTTTGTTGCAGTGTGATATTTATATGAAGGCCCAGTCGGCGTGCTTTGCCGATGATGATGCCAAAGTGTCTCTGGTGTGCTCTCTACTCACCGGGAAGGCCTTAGACTGGGTTACAGCGCTATGGGAGGGGTCTCCCGTCTTACCAGAGCTTTTTGCGGCAGTTCCGGGAGGTGTTCGATCATACCGCGGACGGCAAAAGCGCCAAGGACGAACTGCTGGCGCTGCAACAGGGCACTACTTCCGCTGCGGCGTTTACAATGAACTTTAGAACACTCGCGGCCCAGACTGGTTGGGACAGTGATCCGTTAATGTCCTTATACCGCCGTGGATTACGGGAGGATCTTCAGGCGGAATTAGCATGCCGTGGAGAGGATTTGACACTCCAGCAGTAGATGGAGCTGGCCATCCGCACCGATCAACTGATGCACTCACGGAGGAGCCGCCGCATGCTGCCAGTCACCCCCAGCATGTCCATAACATCACCCGCCGAGCCAATGCAGATCGGAGCTACACGCCTCTCACTGGAGGAGCGAGAATGACGCATGGAAAATGGACTGTGTCTGTACTGTGGCAAGTCAGGCGATCTCCGGGCCGCCTGCCCCGCTCGACCTCCTAGACCCAAGACCCACCGGGTGAGTTCCGTCTCTATTGATACAGCCATGAAGCTGGAGGTTGAGCTAGTTGTAGAGGGGAGGTCTACACTTACTAAGGCCTTTATCGATTCAGGGGCTGCGAGGAACTTTATTGATGCTGACTTTGTAACTAAACACGACTTTCCTGTGATTTCATGCACCCCCAACGTGGCCGTGGCAGCCCTCGATGGCCGACCAATAGGAACCAGGAAAGTCACCACCCAAACTGCACCCCTGACACTGCGCACAAGTTCCCTGCACTCTGAGGCCCTTCAGTTTTATATCATCCACTCCCCCGAGCACCCTCTATTCTCGGACTTCCATGGCTGGAGCTCCATGACCCCGTCATTTCCTGGAAGGAGCATCAGGTCCTTCGCTGGTCCAAGTACTGCCACGAGCACTGCCTCCACAGCACTCCCCGTCAGATAAATCACCTGAGGCTATCACCTTCAGTAAGGAGAAAGCCACCCAACTTCCACCACATCGCCCCACGGACTGCGCCATTGACCTCTTACCAGGCGCGGTAACTCCCCGGGGACGGATCTTCCCCCTATCTCAACCCGAAATGAAGTGTATGAACCAGTATATTACGGAGGAGCTGGCCAAGGGATTCATACGGCCCTCTACGTCCCCAGCCTCGGCGGGCTTTTTCTTTGTGAAGAAGAAAGACGGAGGTTTAAGGCCGTGTATCGATTACCGGGCCCTCAACGACATCACGGTCAAGTATCGTTACCCTCTACCCTTGTTACCATCTCCTCTGGAGCAGTCGAGGACGGCCCGCTTCTTCTCTAAACTCAAGTGGAAAACTGCTTTCTCCACCACCATGGGCCACTACGAATACCTCGTCATGCCCTTTGGACTGTCTTCCAGGTGTTGGTCAACGAGATCTTCCGGGACATGCTCCATAGATTTGTAATTGTCCATATAGACGACATACTGGTTTATTCAGAGACTCTCTCCTCCCATATCTGTCACGTCCGGGCCGTTCTCCAGAGACTGATTGAGAACCAGTTATTCGCCAAGTTAAGCAAGTGCGAATTCCATCAGACCAGGGTGGCCTTCCTGGGGTACGTCATCAGCTCGGACGGGAAAGTCTATCTGTGCGCCTACTTCTCCCGCAAACTCACACCAGCAGAGAGGAATTATGATGTTGGGGATCGGGAGCTTTTAGCCATGAAGACTGCTCTGGAGGAATGGCAACATTGGCTCGAGGGAGCAAGAGAACCCTTCATCGTGTACATGGACCACCGTAATCTGGAGTACCTCCGCTCCGCCAAGAGACTGAACGCCCGACAGGCACGTAAATATATACAGTGGAACACAAATATTTTGTGTAAGCAAAAACCTTTATTTTGGATGCAATTAATCGAGATGAATCATTTGACAGCACTAATTCAAACACAGTTGTTTGATTATTGAAGAATGAAGGCTAACTGCCCTCTCTGATGACTTTATCCCATGCGCACAAGTACAGTTTTACCAACCATCCTGAACCCATAGACCACATAAAAAACAGAGAGAAATCATAAAGATAAAAGAATGATAAAGAATTCAGTTAAAAACATTTTGCTTGTATTTTCATAGGCTATCCTGCAAAGGAAACAGTACTATTTTTCCTACTACAACTTTACTATACTACATTTGTTGAACAGAACAAATTAATATTCATGGGAATTTTTTCGTGGGAACGATTCAGCGATTCATTTTTTTGTTGTTGTTTTTAAATCGTTATTTATATTAATCTAGTTACACTACACCACTTTTAGCATTATTCAACTTTCAGAAATCAAAATTTCTCAAAATGTTCTCTAATATGTTTTCCAGTGTCACCAGTCTAATCGTCTGAGAGTCTGATTTTGTTTTCTCGTATAAATGTGATTCATGTTTTTTTTTTTCAGACGTCAAAAGAGTTAGTAATTTGACAGGAACTTCGGGTGTAGATTTTTTTCTCTATAGGCCTGCTATATTGTCAAGTGCATTGTTTATGGTAATAAGCTCAAGCATGCGGCTGCCCTTACAAGTTTATTCCTAAACAGATGCTCTCTCTAAACAATACAGTTATGCACGAATCGATTCGGCTGAATCACTCATCGTTTGCGAGTGGCCTACTGAACTGGAAACGGCGCCCGTGATTTAGCGCCGTCTGTCGGCCGTCCCCAGATCGCATCTGCTCCACATTCTCTTCTGAAGCTCCGCCCCTGACCATCGCAAATCTGTGTATGTGAGAGATGAGCAGCAGCAGAAAGCCGTCCGGACCGTGTGCATGAGAAGTGAGGTCCTCGACCATCCCAGTCCAGCTTGAGCTTCGGTTCGATGATGGCCGCGGCTGTGGAGAGAGGAGTGGTCCGGGCCGCCTTCATGAACCCGGGGGTCGGTGCACCCGCTCCCGCACCCGCCGCTGCGCCCGGAGGATCAGTCATGGCCGGAGCTGGGGGCTCGGGCTCGGGTGCGGCGGGTTTGGGTCCCATCATGCCTGTGCCTATGAATTTATTCGCAACGTGGGAGATAGACCGCTCATCTCCGAGCTGTGTTCCGAGGTACATCCAACCTAAAGCTATTGTTCGTATGCTTCGGGACACTAACGTTAATGCATTTCGTTGCTTGCATGCTTTTCATTGCATGCAACACGGGCTTTAACTTGCGCATGTTATGCTGAAGGAGGTCAAAACAAAACTCGTGCATTCAGGGTTGCGATGGTGCTGTGGTGTGACACATGGAAACATTCATATATGTTCATGTTTTGCACATTTATGTCGGCAAGTGACTATAGGAACACAGAAAACATCAATAGTTGACCGGATTAATGTGCATGTTTCGTAAAGCGGGTCACGACAAATCAGATTCATGCTGTGTTGTTTTGCTAAAAAACGAAATATTTGGGAACGTAATGACATATGTCAGAGTGCTTTATGTAGGGGAATTTCAAGCGTGTTTAATTTGGTTTGTGTACACAGAAAATCACAATTGGTCAACATGTTTTGGGTGTCATAAACACACCCACTGAAGTTAAAAGCAGGGCAGTGTGTTTGGATCATGCTCAGTTTAAATGACCTGAAAATTCATCTATATATATATAATTGAAATATATATATATAGGAAGGGTTGTTTTAGTGCCTTCATTTTAATATCTTATTTCTGACATTGTCTCATCATAGTCCATTAATAACATTTTTTTGAAAATTCGCCTTGTTTTGATTTCAGAATGAGGATAGAGCATGTTTTTTCCCCCCTTGTGTTAATTGCATGGAAGTTTTTTAAGTCTGAAGCAATCGGTGGTCTCAAAAGCCCTTTTGTATTCATTACAGTCAAATCAATGCAAAAGTGAGCTTGTAAATAAAGACCATATAAAGACCACGAGTGCCATTTGTTTGTGAAAAGATGCATATTCAGGATTTTGAATGAAGGTAGCATTACATGATTATAGCTGTTGCTGACTATATAGAAAATCAACGTCTCTTAGGGTTTGATGGAATCACTTTTGACACGCTTGACTTGTTTGGGAAAGAAAGCATCGTAGTGATATTTACCGTATCAGTGTGCTTTTCCACTTCCCCTTAAATTCATGATACGTTTTAACCAAAAGACCCAAACCACATCCCGTATAACCAATTTAAGAGCGTTTTTCAGGAAACATCACCATGACAGTAAAGTGAGAGGATTGGCGAGATGCTTTACACTTGAGTTTACATTGGTCATTAAAAAATATGACCAGTGCTCACTATTAACTAGATAACTATAATGTTATAGTTAGTACTTTTAAAGCACATATTAGTGCCTATTTCTGCATGATCATATTTTAGCTCCCTTAATTAAAACTTAACATCTAGCTATCAATAAGCAGCAAATTAGTTTATTGAGAAAAAAGTCATAGTTAATAGAGAGAATTGTCATGAATATACTGTAAAGTTCACAATCTGGGAATCTAAAACCAAATACATTGATGCAATTGTTAAGTCCGCATCACTAAATATTGCAGTTTATACAAAAATCTCATTTATAAATACAGTGGTTCATGCTAAAATGAGTTACGCTGCTTATGATTTACTTAGTTATATTTTGATATTCGTGTAGAAAATGTGCATTTTGTCTAAAAACGTCTTATGGTTGTTAATATATTTGCAATGTATCACAGCATTTTTTTATTTAAATATGTAGCAAGTGTGGATGTGTGCCACCTCTCTGTTGTTTTTATTCTGTTATTGTAGAGGATGGGTTCAGTACAGCGAGTAATTGTGTGACTAAAAGCAAACCTGGTGGCACATTAAGCTCCACAGAGAGCTGTTGGAACTCGTGGGACCAGATTAATCAGCTCGGCCCAGATGTGTCTCGATGGCTTTGGTAATAAGAACAGGATGCTTCCTGAGACTCGGGGCGTCCCTCGAGTATCTAGACCTCAGTGGTTCACAGCTCCAGATCTGACGCCCCTGAGTCCTCTCAAAGAAAGGGCAAAATGTGGATTCCGCTCAAATGCCAAAGCTGTTTGCTTCAGTTGTTCTGCTTTATACAGCAGACTGGATGTCCAGAGGAGCTACAGCTGAGGTTGTACCAATCGGGATTGGGAATCAAGAACTAGAACATATTTTCATGGCCTTCCGTTTAATTAAGGAGTCAATAAATAGACAACAAATTGACATCCTGTGCACTCATATGGAAAGCGATACGGTAACATTATTAGGTGATGCAGTTACATATTACAAGTACTTACTTTAGTTATAACAGTAAATTATGTCCTTGTTACTGTGTAATTACACATTTAAGTACTACAGTAATATTATTTAGCTACATGCACTTACTACATGGTCAGGGTTAGGATTAGGCATCATTTATTGTTATTTTAATAGTAACGTTATTATAAAGTGTTACCCCCTAATCCTTACTCTATTTATTAAGGTTTCAATAAAGTGTAACCATGTTAAATCATGGTAAATTTTTCCTCTGAATTGCTAAAGAACTGGTTTAGTGGAGTTGAATTAGATTAATCATTAGTGTCAATACAGCTATACATAAATTCTTAGTTTTCCCCCGTCATATTTAAATAAAACTTTGGGGAATTGCATTAATATTTGAGAATTCATATAGTTTCCTACAATCCAGTTACCTTATGTTCAGTGTCAGTTTAAACTATTTTAGTTTAAACTCGTTTTACTCGTTCAGCACTTTTAGGTGTTCTTGAATATGTGTATGACATTTCTGAAGTGATTGTGAATTAGTGGTAAAATGCAGGTGCATGCACCCAAAGTCATGTCAGTATCCCAAGTATTGTATTTTTAGAATATTAATCTATTTAGTGGATGTGTTTATGTCCTCTGCATTTGGGAATTGAAGCCATTGTCTTGGTGTTAATAATATTTACATTTAGTTGAAAACTACTGTTCTAAAAAGTGGTTGAACAGAACACGATTGAACAGGCACGATTACAAACTAACTTGTAAACAGACTGTATGATTATTTTAGTAGGACACTATGAACGATTGCCGCTACTTCAATTCCAGGCACAAACATGGCACAATTCGGCAAAAATATAAATAATAAATACTAACCCCACTGGTCTCTTGCCTGGCGTTACTTTCTCCGTAACTTGCTAAGCGTGGTATTTTGAGCAATGTAAGCACAAATTAGTAATAAAATCGATAGAAATTTTGGATCATGCTCCATAACGCGGGGGTTATTTACACCTCATCTCATATGTAAACATCTGTGTTAACACAGCAACGACTGACTCATCTGAATTGCTTTCCCTCATCATGGAAAACGAAACCGTACCGACCTGTACCGAAACTGTACCGTCCGACTCAGATCGGCACCGAATGGAACGGTTCTGCAAATGGAAAAGCAATAATTCGTACACCCTCACTCATACAAACTCATATGATTTTTGCTAAATTGTTCATATTTTACGTGTTGCCAATTCGTACGGATTTGTACGAATGATCTCCACCTAACCCCACCCCTAAACCCACCTGAGGTTTAGATGAATCTTACGAGTGAGGTCGAATTAGCCACCTCATGAAACAAATAGAGTTGGCTTACCCTGCAGAAAAAAACAGCTAAAACCAGCTTAGGGAGACCAGCCTGGTCTTAGCTGGTTTAAGCTGGTCAGCAAGCTGGTTTTAGAGGGGTTTTGGCCACATTTCCAGCTTGCAAGACTGGTCTTAGCTGGTTTAAGCTGGGAGACCAGCTAGAACCAGCTATTTCCAGCTTAAACTAGCTAAAACCAGCCAACCAGCCTAAGCTGGTATTAGCAGTTTTTTTTAAATACATCTTTAAAATTTAATTTGATTCTTTTCATAGTATGATTTCATGTTTTTAAGCAAGACTAGAATTTAATCAGGTTAATGAAGAAGCAGTTTATTTGAATACCAAACTCTGAATCCTGTGTAGTCAGAGTTACTTCAGGCACAATCTAATATTATTGTCATCGCAGTGTCGTGTTTCTAATCGCGTCTTGTATCACAACGCTTAGGGTTTAATTAAAAAGCCGGCAGTACCTAGCCTCTAGAAGGACACTATAGGTGTACAAATGACGAGGGGCGCTGGAAGTGATTTATAGATTCCTCCCCTCTTTCCTCTTGTCCCTGCAAAGACAAATGAGTGTAAACCCAACCAGGCATAGATCAGCCTGCTGTAATTAAACATGCGGCTCCAATCCGTTTATGCAGCCAGTAGCATATCAATTATTCATGCACGTTCATTGGGCCTTAATTGGTGTGGGACTCCGTGTAGGGTCATTATTTCTGACAAAAACCCAGCTGATGTCGGCAAGGTACACAATGTTGTCCTTTCCCAGAGATCCATGTGGTGGAAATGCATGCATCACCGTACCTCTTGAAAACCATTGGTTTCTGTGTCTCAAGGGTCCCCCAGGATATCAGCCGCACAGCTCAGGTTTATTTTCGGTTTTAAACCACTGATACACACTAAAAGGACTTCCGGTGCGTCAGTAAATGCCAGAGGAAATGTCTTGGTGTATGTATGGAAGTTGTTAAAATCTGAAAATACCCTTTTGTGTCCAGCAGGAGAAAGAAATTCATACAGGTTTGGAACATTATGGTACAGGATGGGGTCAATTATATTGGGCAACTTGAATGAACTTATTGGCTTCAAAGCTGTTTCTTTGATTAACCGTGTAGTTTCCCGCTTTTGAATGGTTTGATGTCTTTTTTTTAAGAGGTCATCTTTGGTTTCTGTCAGCTCGACGGGAGGCATTTTAATTAATTTCGGAGTGCCTCAGGACCCTGGCTGTGTCGTTTTGCGCTTCTCTTTTCCTCGTCGAGCTCAGACAGCGGTAGAGCAGCTATCACTGGATAGTGCTGATATATTGGTGAAAATTTTTGCCGAATTCTGGCCTGGAATTTAACTAGCGGCAATGGTTCATAGTGTCCTACTAAAATAATCATACGGTCTGTTTATTTAAGCAGACGTATATCACGTTACAACAGAAAAACACCTCTGATAAGACAATAGAGTCAGTGTAATATTGGTATATCTGTAAAAAACCTGTTCACATAAAACCTGTTTAGTGATTTCAATTTGCATTATTTGTTGATCTTCAATACAATTCTGCCAAATGTATGGTTTTCTCAAGTGAAAATATGAATTATAATATAATTTTTAAAGAAAACAGCTAAAGGACATTCCCAGAAGGCCCTGTTTCGTCTTATATAGCCTATCTTACATACATAACTGTTATCAGTAATGTACACAGGGTGTTTTGTGTTGCGTTTTCATTATTTAGTTCATGTTTATTGCGTTATTTTAGTGTTGTGTGTTAGAATGGTGTGGTTTTGTAATTGTGTGTATGACTTATGAGTGTGTATGAGTACTGGTTATGTTTTATGGACAGGGCACTTATAATGAACTCTAAATTTGTCCTCATCAAAGTTTAGATAAATAGTGCAAAAAATACACAAACATTTTACACTCGTTTAATGTGATGACATACTCAAAAAAAGAGACAGCGTATTTCTGGGGGCAGCAAATGTGCATTTGTTTTGTAGGGTCTGGTGTTTTCATGTTTGCATGCTTCGAGCTGCAGAGATTGTGGCTGATGTGGTGTTTGTTCTCTTCCTCCTTTTGTTCTTCCTGTGTCTGTATACATGAAGGCACTAAATGTATGCACACTAGTGTTCAAAAGCTGGTGGTTAGTAGATTTTTTTTATTTATTCAGGAAAGAAAATAGTATTTTTTATTCAGCAAGGATACTTTATATTGTTTAAAAATGACAATAGAAAAGTATTTATATTCATCAAAGAATGTAAAACTTTCTGTAAATCAAAGAATCCTAAAGAAAAGCAATGTAATTAGTTTTCAAGTAATGTAAATAAAGTAATCAGATTACTTTTTTCAAGTAATTTATAAAGTAACATTTATAAAGTTACAAAAATATATGTGAGTTACTTTTTTGATTTAGTTACTTTGTTAAAGCAATTCAAATTCTGCTGAAAAAAAAGTTTGATAATTTTAATAAATATGTGCAGCAGAACAACTGTTTTTAACATGGCTAATGAAATGTTTCTTGAGCAGTAAATCAGTATATTAGTTTGAGTAATGATGCCAAAAATTCAGCATTGTGTCAGAAATTTGATCAAATATTTAATAGAGCCAGACCGATAAACTATTTTGTAGGCCGATACCGATACAAGTATTTGTTGGTTTAAAATCCGATATTCCAATATAACGGGCGATATATATATATATATATATATATATTTTTTTTTTTATTTATTTTTTTTACATTTTGTTAGATTTCCCTAACATTAGTTATTTGTTGTTATTTATGAGTTTTAACTAACATAATATGATAATGCATTTTTAAAAGAAACTTGTTTTGTTTTTATTTTCACAACAGAACAGAGGAAAATCAAAATATAAAATATTAAAGTTCTGATAGATAAAATGTATAGAAATACAAACTTAAGATATGATAGGTAAAGTCCTTTGTACAAAAACAACAACAACCAAATCTAAGTTACCATTTTTTTAAAAGACTTGGTAAGCTTCAAAAATATAACTTTGAATAGGACTGGAAACAAATTCTGTTAAGTTCTGATAAATAACAACAGCAGCAAAATATAAATAGCTAACAGTATATGAGGTAGTGTACTGAATCAGTCAATCCTCAATAGCTCCAGTCCAGCAAAGGCAGGTTTTAGTACAAGAATAATTATTTGCAGTTGAGTATTCACTAAAATATTATTGTCCCAGGAACATCAAAATATATTAAAGTTCTGATAAATAAAATGTATAGAAACTTTAGATATGAAACCTTAAAGTCCTTTGAACAAAAACACAATAACAACAACAACGAAATCAAAGTTACCAGTAAGGTTGTTTCGTCTGTTTTTATTTTATTTTCGAAAAGTTCATTTATCAGCCATTATAAATGCCGATACCGATAGTTTGGAAAATGCCTAATTTCGGCCGATAATATCAGCCTGCCGATATATCGGGCGTGCTCTAATATTTAATATAATTTTTAAATATTACTTATATAATGGTGTTTTTCACTATCAAATAAATATAGCTTTGGTGAACATAACAGACTTTAAAAAAATTACCTGACCTCAAACTTTTTAGCAGTAATGTAGATGTGAATGTATTTACTTTTTAAGTGGTTTTGATAATTTGGTAACATAGATTAAGGAACACTATTCACCATGAACTAGTTGCTAGTTAATTATTTTGACTGTATATTAGTACTATATTAGGACATATCAATGATTTATTCAGCATGTGCATAATCTAAAAAAGTATTTCTATTCAAGAAAAGTTTAAACCAAGTGGCAAAAATGTCAAATTATTGAATATTTTAAGAGGGTTTTCTGCATGTTAGTTTGACCGCATGATGTTGGTTGTTGGTCACACCACATTTCTTTGGTTTGGTTTGGCAGTGAGATAATAAAAGATATGCCACCCTACTCCTTTTTCAGAATTTCATTCTTTTAATTAAGTTGCAATGCAGCACATTCAAAAAATTGCATATTAACTTAAGTAATATTGAAAAACACATTGTAATCAAATACTTGTGCTTCAGTAAAATCAACACATCAAAGATTATTAAAGTAGAACTTTTAATTAAACATAATCATGGAAGTGTCTCTCTCTCTCTCTCTCTCTCTCTCTCTCTCACTCAAGTACACTTGAGTGCCCTTGTATTTCTTTAATAAGATCTGCAAATACTTCTTTTTCAGAAGGGCTAGTAAGGTCCAAACAGAGTTACCAGCCAAAGCAGGATCTGTCCCATCAGGGAAGACATTTCCTTCAGGAAGAAATTACCACAACTTTCATCTCTCCCACCTTCTCTCCTTTCATCTGCTTCTCTCTCTTCCTCCCTTTATCTATCAGAGTCACTAGATATAGCACAGGTTTCTCTCTGAATCTACTCCTCCGCAAGTGGAAAATTACCCATGAGCCCCCAGGGCAAAGCTGAGAGCTGAGGTGACCAATTAGCAGAGCAGCGAGCGTGAGAGTCCAAAACTTTGATAATTTGAAGTAAAGTTGCAGATCATATACACATGCTGTGAAAAAAACAAAAAACAGACTGATATGGTTTATAATCAGGGCTGATTCAGGCTGAAGTATGAGGAGCAGCAGTGATGCTTGCCTCAGCAAACACCTCTAAAAATACACAATATTATAGCGATTCTTCATAGTCCTACACTGAATACATAAGTCTTGTTGAATATAATCATAGAAAAGACAGATGGGGTGTTTTATGAACTTATAATGCTGTCTTAATTTGAGCATCCTGCCATATGTGCGCTTTTATTAACACTTTGTGGAGTATTTTTAACTGCTTTCCTTCTCTATTGACTCACGTCGTGAGAATGTGTGTGTGTTTGTGTGAAGAGGCATTTGGTTTTCCATAAGAAGTGTTTCCTCTTCAGGAAGGAGCTCCGTGCAGCCACTTCCTGCGACTGTTCAATCCATCTCAGCTTCAGTTTATATATTTATTAATATACCATAATTAAATCAGTGGTGTAAACGTGTGAGATTTAGCACTTACATTCAGAAACAACACATTCGAACAATGAAAAGCAGCATATAAAATCCTCGCTGAAACGTTCCTAAAGAAGTCAAATGCACTACGTGGTATATCTGCAGATAGATTATATAGGAGCTTATCTGAATGGACAGTTAAAAGTGACAGTGGAGTCACTGCAGTAACGTGACAGAGAGCCGAGATAAGATAGAGACTAATGCATGTTCAGCTGCCTGATGGTCTGAGACAAACTCTGAGTGAGTTACACACTGGAGTCAGGTTTAGGAGAATTAATAATTATGTTTCCTTTAGAAAACACCACCAGAAACAAGAGAAGAGTGCACAGATACACGGATAATAAGTACGTCACAGACTTCATCTCGGTGTCTCATCCTGTTAAGGTCAGTGAGGAAAAACTTAAGGGGTACTTTCTATCAGGTCTGGATCTGGTTGTTTTGCGCGATCTGTCCAGTGAGGACCCAGACTACTCCCTGGAGCGGTTAATAGACTGTTTTGTTTCACTGTGGTTCCTGTTTCACCGTTGGTGAGGCAGAAGAGGAGGACGTTCGCGTGCATGCTCCCAGACGGAGTGATTACCATGCCACGAACATCAGCGCGAGCCCGTGGCTCGGCTCCCGCCTCGACGTTCGGTGAACCCCGCTCCAGCCCAAGATGGCCGCCGATCACCAGACGCCGCACAGGATGGTTACCACATCGGAGCCCGCGCACAAGAGCTTCAGCACGAGTCACCAGCTACCACGGACGTCATTTCTGGTCTCCCGGACGTCGTGAGTACAGCACATGGGTACAGTAAAGCTCATATTAAGCGGGTGGGTATTTTCTTGCATTGCGGACCCCCAGATGGTGTCAGTAAGGGCGACGGAACTTTATAACATCACCACCAGCAAAGTTAATACTGTCTTTATAGAGACTATTCCCCTGTCCACAGCGCTGCCGGTGATGGCAGTGGCCATTTGGAGTGTGTGGGCCACACACTGCTCCCCAGAGCCCTTCTGTTTCTCAGTTCAGCCCTGGCCCGAGAACTCTGAGCCTGTTTGCACCCCTGAACCTCTCACAGACTATGATTTACCATGGTCAGACCCACCTGAGCATACTGAGGATCTTGACTTGCCATGGCCCAATCCACCTGAGTTTGTTCCCCTGCCTCAGTTCTGTCCGGACCCGGCTACGGAGCACTCCCCAATGGCTACACAACTCACAGAGATGTCGATCCAGGTCGTGGATTCTCTGGGGTTCCCGCTGGTGGCTGCACCGCCTCTGAGTCGGTCCGTCGGGCTGTTCTGGAGCTGGGAACGAATCTTGAACCAACCACCGTGGCCTGTGAACTCGTGCACTGTCCTGAACACCATGGAGGCCATTGTTGAACTTTTGCCGCGCACGGAACTGATCATTCAGGACTTTGAACTTTCATCTTGCCCTGAAACGGCCATGGAGGCCGTCTTTGACCCCTCGTTCAGCCCGGGACCAGCCAAGGAGGTTGTTATTGCACTCACGCCCTGCTCCGGACCAGCCGTAGAGGACACTGAACTGTTGTTCTGTCCTGAAACTGCCCCTGGAGCCGTCAAGAAGCACCTTTGAACCTGACCTGACTGCCGAGTCCACACACCCCGAACCAAATTTAGGTACAAACTCGGCTATAAAGGCCTATAATAACCTGTCTGTTTGTGCAGTTTCGCTGCCTGTTCGGCCCAGGAGGGCATTATGGTTGCCTGCTCGGCCCCAGAGGGCGTTGTCGCTGATGGCTCGGTCCCGGAGGGCGTCTCCGCCATCTAACCTGCCCTCGAAGGCGTCTCCTCTGCCTGATCCGCCCAGGTGGACTTCGCCGCCGTCTGCGCCGCCCTGGAGGGCATCGCCTACGTTGTTCCCGCCGACTGCTCCACCCAAGTGGACTTCTCCGCCGTCGGCCCCACCCTGGAGGACTTTTCCGCCACCTGCCCCGCCTTCATGGGCGTTCCATCAGGCTTCTGGAAAGACGGCTGGAAGCCGCTCCTTAGAGGGGGGGCTATGTCATGATCAGCTGGATGTGCCAGCCTGCTGATGGCCATCCAGCTCCCAGCAAACTGTGTGTGTATGTTTTGTGTCTGTTTTCATTCATGGACTCCTTTCAATGTACTCTTGTCACCGCCCATCTCATATCTTGTCACGGTTCCCACTCATGTCTCCGCCCCCCTTGTTGGTTGTCTTGGTGTTTGATTGTTGGCTCCACCCTCTGACCTAGTTTCATGTGTATAAGTCCCGGAAGTGTTTGTATGTTGTCACGGTACATTAGCACTGTCAGCCTGTCATTTTGCCACTCCGTGGTTCTTTCTGTGTTTTTATCTGTTGTTACCAACCTCGCCTGTTTTTGACCACTGCCTCTGTTTTTGCCCTTTTGATTGTATTTACTGTGTACCGAACCACGCCTGGACTCTGACCACTCTCTTGCTGTATCTACACTATTCCTGTCTGCTGCTGATCGACCCTGCTTGTGTGACATCGTTCTTTAGTTCATTTAGTTTATATGTTAGTCATTTTATTTTTATTTAATTACATTAAATTGACCCTGAATTTATTTCACTCTTAGTTTTTAGCCATTTTAAATATCAGGGTAACCTTACTTTAGTTAGTTGCCAAGGCAACATTAATTTCTTTATTAAGGTTTGAATTCTTTAAACATATTACATATATATATTGCATCTTGTTTTCAACTACCACAAATGTTTGAATATTTTTTGTTAATAATAGCAACACTCCTAAAATTTTCCTTGTAATCAAACAAACATCTTTAATTTTCACACTTCACCCTCTTATAGTCATATTCAGTTTGTGTGTGTGTGTGTGTGTATGCTGGTATTCCCTACATTAGGGAACCAGATGTCCCCACAAATATAGTAATACCGGTCAATTTTAATCTTGATGCCATGAGAAAGCAAGCTAATATGAAATAGTAGAAATGGTAGAACAGTAGAAAGACCACCTATTGAATGACCCCATAAAACACTGAAACCACATTTAATCTGCGCACAAGAAAGATCAAGACAAAGAGCAGTGCTCCAAATACCATCAGACGGCACTGAAACACACCGATCCGTGAGATCCATGAGTCACCATCACCATCTGTGTCGCAGCATACAGATACATGTGTTTGTGAGAGAGAGCGAGAGAGACAGCCATCACACAGCATCTCTAACTATAGAGCGACTGAGCTGAGCTGAAAGAGGAAGCTGTATGTCTGTGGCGCTGGGATAAAGTGTGTAAGAGCAGACACTCATTGTTCTGAGCCGGCCGAGTGTGAGTGATGTGCGCTAAACACAATGCACTGATCAATAGGAGATTAACAGGACGCTTTTACTGCATTATCTCCCCCTTGTTCATTTTAGCAGTTTGTTGATGTTCCTCTAATGACCATTAAGAATATATTAAAAAATATTACCCTCATGTGCAGTGTGTTGCATCATGCATAGACACGGTTTACACTGACTGGACTGTTTAAGTAAATGGTGCTTTCCAACAAATGAATGAGATTTTATTTCATTTTAGCATCTTTGAGCCTTGCATGCTGTTTTTCGCGTACTATATTGTAGGGAAGTAAGCGATTTCGGACGCAGCACTGGTGTGTTACCTCACACCCGCCCTGAGTGAGCCGTCATCAGACCGAGATGCAGAGTCAAGCAAGACTCCTAAGAGCCTTTCCTAATAATTTTCTAGTTAGCAAGTTCCCCAATGAATACGGCAAAAAAATTACCCTCTGACAGTGCCTCGGAAAAGAGGAGTGGGGTCAGCAGAGCTCGTGAAGAATACACACAGCCATTGTTCACTGACGAGTTGCTCAAAACCATGTTCATTATCAGCATTGATTTGCGCAGCACGTCAGTGAACAACGGCTGTGTGTAGTATATACGGCTCAATGTGAAATCACGAACCTGATGGCATTTACCGCTGCTTACAGGACGGGCTTTACTGACAAAACGCGCAAACATAACCGATCCGGATCGGTGCATCCCTAATTTGAATGCCAAAAACATTGAGGCTCTATATTCATGGTGAGTTTCATATATGTTAATGCGAACACGCATTGTTAATATCACCCAGCCTTTGTTTTGTTTTTCATTTCTTCTGTTATAGGTCAGTGAAATATATTTGGAAACAGTGTTTTGTTTATATGGAGTGTTTGTTCCTTTTCCCATGAGCAGAGAGAGCAGCGTTGCACACACAGGCAAGATAATGTCTTGCAATGCAAGTTATTTCCGGTTTGACTCAGATCCTGTCTGCAGGGTGGCAAACCTGTGGCCTGTGAGTCAGCAGAGAGAGGAGCATAAACTTGCCCTCAGAGTGATCACAAAATAGTCTGTCTGCTGAGTCAAGCGACGTGTATTCGTTTCAGAAAAGTAGAGCAGGGCAGCCAGTCTCTGGTGCTCTGCTGGTGACCGCGAGTTTTATGTGATGCAGCAAAGATAACTGAAACACTTCCTCATCGTATACAGGGAAAAGCTGGAGAAGCATTTGTCTTGCAAATATGACAGTTTTTAATAAAAATGTTGGAGCCTGATTTCTGAATGAGTGGGTTTTTTTCCGGAGGGTGTTCATTATGCAAAGGCTGCAGGTTGTTGTTCATTATGCTTGAGATGCTGCAGTCACGAGACAGACACGAGGCTTTGATCTCCACCTCTCGACGAGCAGAAGAGGTGTTTTCGTGCCAAAGTGCACATCATTGGCATGGCTGTGCTAAGACTCGTGCCTTCCATGCAGGAGAAGCATTTATGGGTGCTGTTTGTGTCATAGAAAGAAACGTCTGTCATCATTTACTCATCATCATGCAATTCCAGACTTTTTCGGTTGTGGAAATCAAAAGGGAGAATTTTTCTGCCCACTCTTTTGGAAGTTAATGGCCACTGAAAGTCTGTTCACACCAACACAAATGTTTGCATAAAAAAATTTGGTTCAATCTCGCACAAACAACAGAGGAGTATAGTAATGAAAATGCAAATTCCCTGTAGGTGGCGCTTATGGGAAAGCAGAAATACCCCAGTTACCCTTGTACACTTGAAATTGTAAATAAAACAAAGATTACTAGATTACATTTTAGTATAATGGTATACTATTGGATAATTCAGATTTTGTACTTTTTAATTTAATTCAATGTATAAGTTGTAATTTCTATGTAATTTTCTTTTGTGAAATTGTATTTCACAAAAAAAAAATTGAATTTGTGAAAAATGTAAATCCTAAAATAATCCTGTCAGTGTACAAATTTCAATTTTCACGCACTTGCCATGGATAAGAAAGAAAATTGTAGTCTGCCTGCTATATCTTGTGTTCTATTGACAGATGGTAGGTTTAGGGGCAGGGTTTTGACTGTTTACTGTTGAAAAATTACACCCCTACATATATGCAATAATGGCATTGTTTTTACCCAAAATATCTTTTAATTATGACGATAAAATAGTGGTTCAGCTGTAATGTTATACGAGAAATCTTTTTGTTGGGAAGGAAAACATAAATAACAACTTTATTCAACATTTTTGGCAGCTTAGCATCACTGTAGTGCTATTTTGGAGTTTTTCTGAACGCAAATAGCATATGTCGTTCTGTGTCAGCCACGCTACAAGGTTACTCTGTTTTCATTCAAATCAAATAAATAAATGTAGAAAATGTATCCTTTTGTTGCTGCTGATACAGAAGAGCATATGACTTACGTCCAGCGGATACTCTCCTAAATGGGGCTTCACTGACACAATCCTGTAGAATTTATTGAATAAGTTAATGTTTTTAAGTATACTCGTTGAATCTCGTATATTCATAACATTATGGGTTAACCACTGATGACACATAGAGATTTCTTTTTCAAAACTTCATTTTGGGGTGAAGTAACCCTTTAATTTTCTACAGTTGTAATAGCTTTGTTATATTAACAATCAACCAAACAATTTGAATGTCAGATTTCTTTTTACTGTAAAAAATGGCCGTGATTTTAACGGTAAATTCCTGTTAAATTTACAGGGAAACACTGTAAACTGACATTCTCAAAATTCCCTGCATTGCATTTTAAATTTTGCTTGAATTTTATGCTTTTTTTTTATATCTATGTTTCTTCTTAGTTTTTTGTATCAGTTATGTTTATTAGGGTTGTATGCTACATGTTTAAACAAAGTTTATTGATTAGCCCTGGTCATTATGGGTGCTGGGCTTCTGTTCTGCCAATGTGATTTCCTTTAGCATTACAACCCGAGGCAGCACTGAAAATCACTGCTAATTACTGCCATTCACTCATTTTGGGAAAAGACACAACCTTGAGTTGCTGTTTGAAGGTCAGTCCTGGTGTCATAGACTGCATTTCAGCCTTCATTTTGCAGCCTTCGTTCCTGAAATGTATTTCCCATTATTTCTTTTCTTTTTACAGATACAGAGGTGTTAATTGAAGAGTTATAAGCAACAAACCAAAGCCAACTATGAGGCAAAGCAAAACACCACAAACTTTGATTTGAAACAAAATAGTATTGGAAAATTGGACAGTAAGCAAAGGTACAAGACTTGTTTTAATTAGTGCTGTAATATATTACTCATAATTAATCACATACAAAATAGTTTTTTTGTGTACATAATATATGTGTGTGTACTGTGTATATTTATGATGTCTATATAAATACTATTAGTTTTAATGGTTTAACTACTATCCCATAAATCACTGTGAATGATATAAACATTATTCATAAATATAAAACTATGGATTCAAAGATGAGTTTGATACGTCATTAGTGCACAATAGAGTGTTGTTTTGACGTGATTTGCTTGCTTTCAACTCTCTCATTTAGAAAGATTCTCTGTAGAATAATGGGTAATGTTTTTTTCACCAGTTTTCCACTAATGTCTTTAGTAGAAGAATAAACAGTCTATGAGCAACGTCACAGTTCACAGATGGTCTTGTCTTTAATGATTTATAAGCCATGATTCAAAATCACTTCACCTATGTGGAAAAAACAATGGGATTTTTCTTTGGAAACCAATTGTTTTAAGATGATGTTATGTTGGTCAAGTGAGAGAAGTCAGAAATTGTATTAAATGCCAGTTTGCAGTTGTGAGTTTGACAAAAATGTTGCACATTTTTAGACAAATAGTATTTTACACTCTTAAAATTAATGGGTCCAAAAAGGCTTATTTGCTGTGATGCGATTCTGAGTTTATTTGAGGTTCTTTGATGAACCTAAAATAGTTTTGATGAACCTTTCAGTGAACAGAACATTTTAAAAAAGAACCGTTTTCCAACCTTTTGTGGAATGGAAAGGTTCCATGGATATGAAATGTTCTTCATGGAACCAAAAAGCCAAAATTTCATGTCAAAGCAGTGGTTCGGGCTTTGGAGTCACCCATCAATTGGTTGCTTTGGCAGTTTTTATAAGAACGATTTACAAAGGCTTTAACACAACGCAATTCATTTTCTCATGTTTCAGAAATGAGGCTCTGCATCATTTAAAATAATACCTTTCAAGGAAACTCGCGCCCCCCTGCAATACACATAACCTTCAGCCCACACTTTACGATTGCATAATTCACATCCTGTGGCATAACACGCACAAACAGAGGAACAAGGTGTTTTGACGGCAGATACGGATTTGTGATTGTAGCTGTATATGCCTCGATCTGAATTTTTCACATGCGTGACCTTAAGGTGTGCCGAGATTACAGTCATAATCAGGGTCTTAGACAGAACAGATCAAAACACACACACACACACACACACACTCCTCCCTCTGAAAACGGGCTTTGTTGTTTAGGGCAGGTACGGACTAATACTTGATCGTCTGTGTCGGCGGACCGTGTTTTAAGACTTAACAGGCTATTTATCATGACAGATTTACAAGCACAACAATCTCCTCTGTTCGCTGTGGGAATATGTCAGAGCATTTCGTAATACTATCATTGCAGCGTGTGTGTGTGTGTTTGATGGTGATTGAAGTCAGTGTGTGATGTCTGGCCCTGTGTACCACGGGCAACACCATCTCTGTTAAGCTTCTTACCGTAGGGAATCATTAGGGAGCAACCTGTTTCCGTTCATGCCAAGAGTCTGAGATTAGCACATCCTCCCCGAACACAGAAAATGAAACCCAGACCGAAGGCTAAAGGCGTCTTCACACTGGATAATGTGGCTCTGCAGCGCCTCCAAATTGGGTTGCTTTGACCCTCAGTGACCTAGAGTATATGAGGACATGTGCAGGTCACTTTTACCATCTCTCATCAAGTGTACATTGTACAGCTAGTGTGCAATATTACTGTGAAGCACTTTATTTTATAGTCCTGTTCCTCATTAACATGTTATGTACTTATTGTAGTAATAACTAGGTACTAACCCAGAACCTACCAATAACCCTGAGAGTCAATAACCTGGGACTCTGAGCCAAAGTTTTAGAACACCTATATATGTTTCTTGTTTAAAGCTGCTTGCTTCTAAGCATTCTATTGTTTAAAGTGCTATATAAAAAAATGCCATGTGTCTTGATTTGACGAGTGCTGAATTGCAGAGCCGGTGCGAACATACCTACATCACTGTTATTAGTAGCTGTCTTAACTAATGCTTTCTCACCACTGTTATTATAGTTTATTTTGTTATTGAGGGCATATTTAGATATTCATCTAGATGATCCCAGCATTGTGTTTGGCAGTGTACCACTGCTCAGGTATTTCCAACTTCTTTCTATCCCTAAAACATGGGTGTCCAGACCTGCCCCTGGAGGGTCACTGTCCCGCAGAGTTTAACCCCAGTTTTAATTAAACACACCTAATCCAGCTAATCAAGGTCTTTACTAGAAACTACTAGTCAAATGTGTTGGAGCTAAACTCTGCGAGATGTCTGACCTCCAATACCAGGATTGGACATCTTTGCTGTAAAAAGTTTGCTGTAAGTATATCAGGAACTTTAACGAAATGAAGGAGGCTGGAGATGGAGATGACCATGCTCTGACATGTTGTGCAATCATAATTTATCATCTTGTTTGGGGTCAGAGGTGATTACTCCCATTGTTTTTGCGGCTGGTGGGACTGGCCAGAGTTCTGACTGGGATGTTGTCCTGAGGAGATGCTGGATCAGCAGTCGTGGTCAGGATCTTATGTAAGACTGACACTGGATCCTGAGAGACTGTGCCAGAACAGTGAATGCGCCTCTGTTTGTGCTTTTTCTCATGATCTCTGGCATGGAATGTTTGGGCCATTCCAGGGGCTTTTCATGCCACAGGGCCTTTCAATGGCCGGTGCTGAATAGCTTAAGTCGGGTGGTTGTGTTTTGAGCTGACACAGCATAAACGTTTCTCTCCCTGCTCTCCATCAGAGCCATGAATGAAGAACAGGAGAGGTTGATGGGACTACAAATAGAGTTGCACATCCAGTTAAAGGGGTCACTTTGTGGAAATCTGGGTGATGTCCTTGATATTGTAACAGTATATTAATCCTGGGCACCTCTTAAAGTGACAGCAGTTTAATATTCCTGCTGTCTGTCATTCATATTAATTAACAACAATAGAAAGAAAATGTGTTTATATTTGTTTATACAATGTATGTAGCATTTCTGATTGCTTATAATTAGTTTCTTATTTAATTGTTGATTTTTAGGTTAGTATTTTGTGTGTGTGATATTAACGAAGAATATAACGAAAAAGATTCTTTTAATTTAATTTAAAAAAAAAAAATTAATGCAAGGTTGCCGATAACTTGCCGATAACCGATTAATTAATCTGTTCTTTCTCCAATGCAGCATCTAGTCAACAAATTAATTATTTTATATTGACATGAAAACATGTACTGGAATGTACTCTATACATACCTTTTCGTTGTCAGTGTTTTAAATATGTTGCATCTCGCACTGTATAATGATAACGATCCCTTCACAGCCACTCCAGCATTTGATGCAACCCGGAAAAACCATCGGCGAAGATTTTTGCAGATAACCGATTATCGGTGCCGATTAATTGGTAAAACCGATACATCGGTCGACCTCTAGCATTTACCTGAAGACTTTGTCTACAGCGTTCTTCTTTGTTTCTTCTGCTGAACACTGCATGCAAATGACGTTGCTGTTGACCGGTTGACAGCACTTTAGCTCCCAGTGCTTTAGCACTGTACTTTTAGTTCTGGAACTAAAGTGGTGCGAAAGGCCCTTATGAATCATTTTATTTGGCTTCACTTATGAAAATAACTGAAAGAAATATCTATTTGATATTTAATTATGCCTGTTAAAATGTATTGTACACGTTTTTTGTTATTTTCTCATTTCATTGTATTGCTCGATTTTGTTTTTATCCTTAATTACATTTTCATAATGCACATTAGAGCTGCTCCGTTGCAACACAGTAATTTATTCACAACTATAATTATGTAGATAACCACTTGTTATACAAATGAACTGACCTATGTCATATTTTTGTCATCTGAAATGTGCTATGAATTATATACACACATTTTATATTTGAAAAATGAGAGACATGTGTAGCCTAGTGCATTTCATACAGGCTGCTAGTTTTACTTTCACCTCAAACAAAGTCATGAATACTTGATGTTTAAAAAGTGAATGCTCCAATATGTTTATTTTAAATCAGTGATTTAGTTTGTGCTAAAAATGAAAACGTTATTGTGAAAATTTCACAATTTATGCATACTGTATCCTGACTTACTGCTCATTTTACAGGTAAAGGGGTTAACCAATCATAACAGAGCTTATTTACATATAAATGTCTTAAAGGTGCAGTAGCAAAAGCAACCTGTTTTAAGAGAGCATGGAAAATGCCAGTTCTAGAGTTTAAATTATAGGGTGAATGGTATCTTTAATGTCATTACCGCTCACAGTACTTAAAGTGTATGTCTGTAATGTAGGACTCAAGTGTCATTGGTAAATGTTGTTGTGTCCTTGTTGAAGAATTAGAGACAAGAGCGGGGTTTCCAGAGAGGGAAAAAGTAAAAGTACTGCGAAAAAAGAAATCAAGAGTGATGTATTTCAGTCCTCAGAGAGGGTGAGTCATACAGGACAGAGAAATGGAGGTGTGTGTGTGTGTGTATGGGTGTGAATCTCAGGATATAAGCTCCTGACAGACTCATTCTCAGTTACTGGAACATGAAGGTGAAGAAATTTCCAGGATGAAAGTGTTGGCTGGGTGGTATTTGAAGTTCAAAGGCTCTTTTCAAATATTCGTCCCTTACATTTTCATTTCTGAAAATGTTAATTTCAGATTTAACAGAAAATAGAAGTGTAGCATGCAAACTAATTTTGGTATTTTGCTAAGTGCGAGGAGTAATTAAACAGATTATCATGAATTTTAGTTTAAACCAATGTTTTTTTTGTGCTACTTGAGGGCATGATGTTGTGTAGGGCACAGCTTCCTGTCTGGCCGAAGGAATTATTGATCCAGAAAAACACTCAGGACAGCGGAGTAATTAGCTCCCAGAAGACTGTAGAATGAGTTCATACCTGCGTAACTCCTGACTCACAGACAGCCAGCTAGAAGCACCTTTGAGATCAATTATGTAGTTTCTATGACACTTAGCAGTAGAGTTTAAAAAGCAATGCTTTCAAACAGGTTTCCCCAACTAATTTGCCTGTACACCGTTGGTCAGACAAACAGGAAGTCTTGCTCCATATGTCATTAGTTGAACTAGTTGATATATCACTATCAAACAAACAGAGCCATGTTTTGAAAGCCTCACAAATTCCGTATTCATCAGGATGTCAACGTAACATCAAGACCAATACAGCATTGAAAACCCTTCCGTCTTTGTCCAGTGTCTGTGCTATTTCCCTCCAGAAGTTACAAATGATAGAAACTAAAGTTGCGTAAAACATGGGTTCATTGACTCATCATTTTTGTTGCTGTTTTATCTTATCTGTTTCTCTTTTGACTGTCAAAACATTGTGCATTGGTGTTGCCACCTTGTGGGCAAACTAATTATCGCAAATGCTTAATATATGTGTCGGAATATATAGTCTTTTAAAGTACAATTTGAAATGCTCAACACATGACAATTAAAACGTTTATCGTTGTCAAGTGTCTGCACTTTTTCTCTCCAGAATTTATGATCGATAAAATGCAGTTCAAACTGGAGTGACTCTATTATACATTATCATTACATACATATTTACAATATGTATACTGTATATGTGTGTATTTATATATATATATATATACATAATAAATATGCAGAGTACACACTAGTGTTGGGTCGATGGACGATGCCTCAACAATGCTGAGCCGGCATCGCGATCCTCCACCCCGCAGCAGCAACCAGCTCGCGAAAAACACTTAATCTATGGCGGAAAATCTATGCCATTAATAAGCGAGCGCACCACTGATGCTGGCGAGTGCGGTAAAGGATTTCCGCAAGAGAAAAAAAGATGTACATGCGCAGAAACGATTATTATTTTGCACTCTTCTTGTCTGACAATCAAAATGCAATTTGACGCTGACCTCTGAACATGAGCTATGTTAACACTACCTCCATGTGCTTTATTTTATTGAATTTTTTTTACATTGGTTTTTCACAATGTGGAGCATCTACATTTATAAGGTCATGTGAGCAACCTCACAAATATATCAGACTGAAGTAGAAAATTGTAACTGGGGACGAATTCACACATGAGCACTTGTGAACAGCACCAAATAATCCTGTCTCTCTCTATTTTTGTGTCTCTAAGGTTGTGCAGTCTGACGCTGAAGAAGCTGATCGTCCTGAAAGAGCTGGACCGCGAGCTCAGTTCTGTTGTTATCGCTGTCAAGATACAGGTAAAGTGACGCCATTACTATGTGACTTCTGTGTATGTTGTGGTCTGTCAAAGGTGGAGTTTTGCTGTGTCGCTCTGTGTTTGATATCACACAGTCTGAGAGCTTTACACAAGACACTGTGGTAACTGAGAGCTGTTGCCAAGGCGACAGCTTGCTCAGTGGGAAGATAGGATTGAACGCAATAAGATGGCATGTGGGGGGTGAAGAGGTGCATTGTGGGATAAACTGGGGGGGTAAATTCAGAGCACTTGGAGGCCCTTAGCATTCCACATAGGTCGCTTTGGACACACTGTGTGTGTTTGGTACTTTTGGAAAGCTTTGACAGTTTAAAGAGAAATATTTTCACTACATCTTATAAATAATACTATATATTTATTTTCTTAAGGAAATAGAAAAACCTAAACATGATTTTTTAGGGGCTGTTCCCGCTGAATGTGTTTTTGTGACTGAAAATGCGAGACTCATCGGTCAGAAATGTTTTTCAAAAAATTACAATCCTCCATCTTCCAGCATGTTGCATCAATGTAAGCAAAATCCTGCAATGCTTGCCCCACTTAAAGGGTCATCTGATTGGTCCATTGGAACTGACGTTGAAGAGTGCTGTGAAAGTTGAGATTATAACTTAACACAGCATCTTAAAAACATACTTGTGTGGCTACCGTTTGCCACACGAGTGTGACAGGGAAAGAAATGCATTCTGTGTGATAAACATTTTCATTTGTATGAACGCCTGTTAATGCATCTGTTCAGACTGACATTAGCATTTGCATGCCGTATCTGCAACAGATTTCTAATCTGGTGTTCCAGTCTTTTTCCGTTACATTGTGAGGAAGGAAAAAACACTGACCAACCAATGTGTTTGTTTTTGATTTAATGTTCATACCTGCTATGGAAAATTATTTTAAAAAATGATGTAAATCATTCATTAGTCAATTATCCCCTGTAGTTCCAAACTCGTAAAAGCTTTGTTTGTCCGTGCAACACAATTTAAGATATTTTGGATGAAAACCTAGAGGCGTGTGCCTGTCCCATTGACTGCCAAGTAACGAAGTTCAAATAATAAAGTAATTACAGTAATGAGATTATAATGAGAATTACTTTTGAGAATAAAAATCAAGAGTAAAAAACATTTGCAATACGGTAATGACAATTTAGAGATGGAATGTGCTTAATCGTCAAAAAAATAATGTCACTGAGTGTTAGTTTTTTTTTTTAAACCTTTACATTGCATTCCCAACAGGAAATAATTCTGTCACTCATTCTGTGAGGATTAGAGCACATCCTCTTAGGTAACATGAAGTGCACTTGTTTTGCCCACTCATCTCTACCAGATGGGTCATTGAAGGTTTTAAACAGGTTTACAGTGTGCTCATCAGACACTGAAAATAAAGGTTGTTTTATACTCCCAAAGCGGTGCCTCAGCAATTAAAATAATGGCTGTTCTTCAAAAGGACAGAAGATGGGTTTCTGACAGATATCTCATTATTTCTCCTCTTCTGCTTGCTGAAGTGTCCGCCTGAATCAACACTTTGAAGGCAGAACCATTCACAGCTAGGCTGTAGGCCGGACATAAGCAGACTGGGCATGCATTTGCTTTCATTCAGAGCTTGTTAGTGCAGAGTCTCTTTGTTTGGATCTCAAGAAACAGACTTGTGCTTTTGCAGAGAAACCTTGATGGATGTATTCTGTGGTTTCCAGAGAGCTTCTTCACATTATGTTAGTTCTGTGATTTGGGTTTGCAACTCTGGACAGAGCCTTCCAATGTTGTGTTGTGCCTACCAAAATTAAGAGTCTACTGAAAAAT
>JAUMHI010000068.1:9138987-9156098 GCA_032359435.1 Enteromius unitaeniatus | reverse complement strand
TTGGTGTTTAGGTTGAGCCTTGGGTTCAATCTCCACTAAGGTCAGCAAGCCAAGTTTGTTTAACTTTTACCATCAAGACTGGATTCGAAGGTTAACTTGTGAAGTTAATATAATGGCACGTGACATTAGAGCTGGTCATGCTCAGGAGAGTAAGGAATGCTGGGAACAGTTTCTGAGGTAAACACATGTGTGTATGTAACCAACAAAATACTGCTACACTGAACAACACAATACACAGTTACATACTGTATTTACAGTACACACGTAAAGTATGGATTTATCAATAAATGGTTTGGCTTTGGGCTCTGAACTGTTAAAAGAGGTGCAACCATAAAAACTAAATAAATAAAAATATTTTAGTGGCCTTTAGCTTATTAATGTGAATATACAAATAATTATAAAACTTTTATTGGGATGGGTAGCGCAAACCACTGTCACGACCCTAAAGCAGATTTATGTATGTAATAAAATGACTGAATTAAAATACAGCCATCTATCGAACATTAAACAGAACCGATATTTGATGAAAAAAAATAGCTGCTCTCATTTTGATGAAGTGACAGTAGAGATTTGATCATTAGGGAACAACAGATTTGTCTAGGTTCCTGTGGATTACATTTAGCCACTTTTTTATCTTATACTGTTGAGTCTGTATGCTCCCCAGTCATTATCTAAAATAGCACTGGCTGAAGAACCACAAGAGCTTCTTGAAACAGCTTAAACCAGAATATCTTGCTCCTAAATTTAGCAAGGAGAAAAAAATGAGCATGGAAATATTTTGCATTTGTGACACTGAGATGAATCAGCAAGAAACATGAACATATTAATAAAACTACCAATTCACTCAAAGATTTGTTGAAACTGTAAAATCATCACAAAAATTCAGATGACTCTCATTCTGACAGCACCCATTCAAAGCAGATGATCCACTGATATAATGTAAAAAAAAAAAAAAAAAACCTTGAATAGCCTGAAGGTAAGCGCATTTTAAGCAAATTTCTCATTTTTGTGTCAATGATTCCTTTAATTTATTGCTCCTCCCAAAAAATGTTAAGTGTGCTTACTTTCCTGTAGTGCATTTATCCCTTCCATAAACCCTTGTTTAGGGAAAAACTTGCTAAAGCACATTTCTATGGTTTTAAAAGGTGTGTTGTATATATTATGCTAGCTGTAATGCCTATGGCAAGAAAAGCGTGAACACAGGATGTTGGGAAGCCACTCCCTCCACTGCCCTCCCTTGAGACTAGAGACAAGCCAGAGTCTCATTTAAACCAACCACACACTGAGACAGCAAGGAATTCACACACACACACACACACACATGCATCAGACAAGCACACATCAGTAAAGACCTGCTCCAGGACAGAGGGTTACAGACACACACACAGAGGGGCTTCCCTTGTGAAGCCACTCACACACTGTCTGTAGCACGTTCTACCTCTTGTTGTACCTCTAGCTGTCAACATGTTGCTGCCAAGAGCTTTGACTCTGTTCGTCCTGTGGGGTAAGTTGTTTTTATTATTGTTTTCTTCAGAAAAATTGTGATTTCCACCCCAACACTGCATTTCCAAAACATTTAGGCTCTCAAGTTTAATTTTCTGCTAAAGGGAAAAAAATTATGAATTTGCATCATATTGTGTCAATTTAAGATATTTTACACTCTACTATCCCATACTGTTTTGAGGATTATACATTCTTAGTTAGCATATTAGCATGTGACAGTTTTAGCAATGGTTAAATTATTCAGTGACCAAGTGATTACTATGGTTTGTATGTGATACGTAGTGTTTCATATAATGATGCATGCATAACAGACACTGTGAACAAACTTTATCAGTGTATGCGAAAAAGCATTTACATGTTAAGTTTTTACTGCATGTAAAAATGTTAAAATACTGCAAGTTTGAAGTCAGTTTAGTTAAACTTTATCTAAATGTTAAGCTGTATGAGTTAAAAACTTTGTACCTGTTGCTCAAACAAAGCAGTGGAAAAGTAAAATCTTTGATATGTTTTACTTGTATGCTTTTTGCACTCTTGTTGAGTATGACTCAGCTCAACTGTGACATTATTTATTTATGTATTCCACCTCACAATTCCCTGAATTCAACAGGACAATCCACAAAGTTCTTCTTAGAGAATCTCTGAGAAATGCTATGTTTGCAACTGATACACTGACACCTGAAACCCTCTGTCATCTGTTCTTTAATCAGCGTCATTGGTGTCTAACAACTGTAGACATAACAGACGAGATGCTGGCATAAGTAAAATAAGCTAATCTTACACTGGAAACATGACTCAACTTCTTAGATTATACTATGAATATTTTAATAATAATGAAGACAGCAGTTGTTTGATACATCTGCATGTGGTCTGCTAAAATTAAATGCTTAAAACCATAAATAGTTTGTGTGCAGACTTCCTGAAAAAACACAAAATGTTTAATACTGTTTCCATATGACATTTATTTTATTCTGCTGACTCTATTCAGGTTTTGCATCATGTGTGCGGTATCGGGCTGACTTCAACATGTTGGGAATCACCGGCTGGATCATCTTTAACTCCACAGAGCAGAAATCCTATGTTAATCTCACAGGAACCGGCACATGTCAATTAAACATCTCCCTCACCACATTCCCGGTTATGTATGGCCATTTTGCTTCACCTTGTCAAAAGTCACACATAGGGGATACTGTATTTACGTTTACTGTAAATCAGCCCCAGGCTGCTGCGAATGTGTCCAGTCTGTTTGAACAGCACATTAGTTTAGAAGCCCTCTCGGTGCTGGTGGACACGTGTAACAGCACAAAAATTTGTGCTGGACTTACTTCAGAGTCCCAGGTAAGAACATGGCGGGCACGTTTTTTCAGTTACGTTGCTGGAAATGTCTACATCCGGCAATTGATGGGAGAAGCAGGGGCAAGGGTTCTCTCGGATCTAAGAAACGTCAATCAGTCCAGGACTTTTTCAAATGTCACCATTTTAGTGTCACAAAGCTCTGCCACCAACTGCAATGCATTTCTCAGTAGTCTGGATCCCAAGAGTCTTACAAGGCTGGGTGTTGTCAGTGTGGGATCGCCTCTAGAACCTATTAAGTCTCGGTTGGAAATATCCACTCTCATTTCTAACACCCGCTTCGCCATTCTCAACTTGAGCTCAAGCTACATGTGCGCAGAGATCCGAAACGTCACCATTAAGGTAGTTAGTGCTGCTGTGAACATGCAAGGGATTAAAGGCTACTTTACCTTCCTGCAACCGTCTCCATTCGATCTCACTACCATCACTGTTAATCTGACAAACCTGGACAGAAGAGTTGGCCCGTACCACGTTCATCAGTTTCCCCTTCCCCAAATGAGATCTCCATCAGATATCAGTTGCAGTAACAACTACCTCGGGGCTCACTGGAACCCGTTCAATGTGAATACTCAGGCACCAGCATATCCTCCACCGAGAGGCTCCACTCACGATCGCTTTGAGGTCGGAGATCTAAGTGCTAGGCATGGATCTCTGGAGAATATGAGTAGCTTTCAAGCCACTCTCATGGACTGGAACTTACCTCTCTTTGGGCGGAATAGCATCGTGGGTCGCTCTGTTGTTATACACATGACCAACTCGACCAGATTTGCCTGTGCAAGTATAGGCTACCCTGGCGAAGTGACTGTCGCCAAGGCTGCCTTTCGTGGTCTGGTCGTGGGCACGGTCCTCTTCACCCAGCTTAGTAGTGACCCATATTCTGACGTCTCCGTATTTATGGACCTATCCTACGGACAATTTTCTGCACCTTCTACATTGAATCACAACTGGCACGTCCATAACTATCCCATCAGCACGGAGACTGACAGTGACAAGGAAAGTTGTCTGTCTACCGGAGGACACTGGAACCCATACAACATAAACATCACAGTGAGTTCATACGCTGTAAACTGTGCTCCCGACAGCCCTTTTGCTTGTGAAGTTGGGGATATCTCTGGCAAGCACAAGACTGTGGACCTACAGTCTGACATGGGATCGGTGGCAACCAAGAACTTTTTTACTGACACCACTTCTTGGGTGCCTGGGATGATTGGGCGTTCTGTGGTGATACATGGTCTGAACCAGACAAGTCCAAGGATTGCTTGTGCAAACCTAACCTTGTATCATTTCCCCTCTGCTCTCTCAAGTTCTTGGCATGGACCTGGGACCTCTGAAGGTCAAGTCCGATTCTCCCAAACCTCCCCTCAAGGACCAACAATCCTAAACGTCTCCTTCACTGGGCTTAATGCGAGAGCCGGTGGCTACCACATCCATATTCTTCCAATCAAGAGCACAGAGGATCCTTGTTTGGATGCTAACATCATGGGACACTTCAACCCGTTTTCTGTAAAAGCAGCCTCATCCCCGGCTTCAGGGTACGGCACGGTTGACCAGTATGAGATTGGAGACATCAGCGGGAAGTTTGGAGACTTGGAAGGGCAAAACAGCTTAAAGAACCAGTACATGGATGGAAATATGCCACTTTCAGGACCGAACAGCATAATTGGCCGGTCTCTGGTCATACATTATGCCAATGGCTCAAGGTTAGTTCCTTTACAATTACGTACTTCCTCAAACAGTCACCTGGCACAACATATCGACCTTTAAAAAAAAGTAAAAGATATCAGTTTGCTACTCTTTTGTTAGAAGCAGAACTATAAATAGGTGAGACAGGAAAACAACTGCAGGTGCATGTCGTGATACATATGATTCCCAATTCTGCATATTGTCTCAGTTCCTCATGAAGTTTATCATTGTCAATCTGTTTCACTAGTCGCATTTGACTGACAAAATTTTTTGCCAAATTTTATATATTTTTTTCCCAAAACATGTAAATCTGAGCTGTTTGAACTTAAAGAAACGTGCACTGACTGATTTTAAAACATGTTTGTTTTCTATTAAGATGCACACCAGTAATGTTTTTTTTTAAGTCATGTTTATAAAAATTACTTAAATGGCCTATTCCTGGCATAGAGTAAGTCCTGTCTATGAAACCGGGCCCATGTCAGTTTCAGAAACCAAGCTGTTATGAAAAGCATGTGTGGGAAGATTCACACATCTCCATTTCACACACAATTTCTTATACATCGTTCAGTGTTTATCAAGTGGTTATACAAGATTTCTTTGACTCAGTCTGAAATGCAGGGATTTCCAAACTTACTTAAAATGGTTTCTTGCTCTGTTCACAGAATGCAGTGTGCAGATATCTCAGCAGAAGACTCTCCAGATGGCAACTGGGTGATTGCTGAAGCCATGTTTAGTAGTGCTGTAACTGGGACAGTGATGATGGTAAAAAAAAAATATATGTAGAGGTTATAGATTTTTCCGGTTCTTCGGTTGCTTGCCATAATCATGTTGCTAACGTTTTGTTAAATGGCCTCTTTGGATTGCTTCCACTCCTTCTGTGGTAGCTAAATTAGTGGGAACTGTAAAAAATAAGTACTTCCCTCGTCTTTACTCTCCCCCACAATAAAGTGATTTAAATCTACCGTCACTTTAAATCTGCCACGAAAAGATGACACTGCTAATAATGCTGGATGGAGGAGGATGGGCTGGAGAGGGGAGATGGGTAACTGGGTGAGGCTGTGGTTGTGGAGGGGTACAGCTCTTCTCCTGCTGGGGCGATATGCAGGCAGATGGATCTGTCATATGCTGCACAGCAAACCAGCAGCTGTCTTGTGATCTCGGTGTTGCATGCAGGACAATACACATGCAATGACTATATTTCTAACACATTTTTTTCAGGGTATCTAATGCATCTGTCTTTAATGTATTTTACCTTTGCTTCCACCCATTTACAAAACCCACCCTAAAAATACAAATTCATATACGAGTATTATAAATTAATGCTAAGTGAGACCCTGTACATGTCTTAGTACCAGCAAACCTTTACAGATGGCAGCTATGGTGACGTTATGATGGAAGTGGATGTGCGGGCATCAAATTCATTAAATGTGAGTTACATGCTACCAGTTATTTTTATTAGTCATGTTAGCAATGAATACTTTTATTAGTCACAATGAAATCTACCCCTGGTTTCACAGACATTTAGTCCTGGACTAAATGGTAAATCTGAGCTGTTTCAGCTGAAAGAAACTTGCACTGACTGAGCTTAAAACATATAAGTATCCTTGTTTTGTCTTAAGATTCACATCAGTAATGCTTTTTTCTAAGGCAAGCTTATAAAAATTACTTTAAAAAAGTCCTAAACTGTGGCCTAATCTTGTTTTAGGATAATCCCTGTTTATGAAAGCGGGCCTTAATTTTGCTGAATATAATGATTTCTTCTGTTGGTTTCCAGATTGTAGAGGCGTCCTGGTACATTACAGATATGCCGGTGGGGTCAAATGGTACATGTCCTGGTGAAGAAAAAATATTTAACCCATTCAACATGACAAATGTAAGGTCAATTGCCTCATTAAATTGTACAAATACTATGCAAAATAATTAAGACACATATCATTCTCTCTCAGATGAACAACTGCTCTCAGGTCAGGGCCTTGTCCTGTTTGGTTGGAGATCTGACGGGGAGACATGGGTTGATAAGCCTTACCAAGAGACAGCTGTACAATGACATTCTGTTGCAGCTGGCCGGAGACTTCACAGGTAGAAGATATGAATTACTTTCTTTTTGCACCAAAATGAGATTTCCATATGTTGAAATAGAATTCTTCATAATTTTAAATATAAAAATTGTTTTTTCCCCAGTTATCAAGAGGTCATTGGTTCTCAGACTCAATAACACTGCAACAGTATGTGTAGATATTCACCCAGAATCCTCTTCTGCCACCCAGATCTTCCCCAAACCGGCCTCCTTCAGCAGGTGTATTCTTCAAATCCATACATGTTCATGCATTTCGCAGGCAATGATCCAAATATAAACATTTTAAAATATCTTAATGTTTTATGTTTAAAGAGATCAACAAAACTGGGAAAAGACAATAATGTCATTGATTACATTGTATATCTTTGCATAAACAAAACATGTTTTATTATGACACATTTACTGTTGTGTACAGGTATGATTTCCGTAAGAGAGTGGCGAATGTGTTGAACGTCGACATATCCAGAGTTTCCATCTTACCTGGTTCTCCTTCGCAAACGTCTGATGGGAAATGCCAGAAGGTCGATTATTTGGTGTCAGGTAAACAACACTTCGCTTTTCAAGGAATTGCTTTCAGCGTCACACAACATCTTTAAAACATTGCTTGAGATTCTGAAAAAAAAAACAGTAAGACGCTTGTCTGACACATGTATACAAAGACCAACAATTAAAAGAATTAAAAATTACATTCAGTGTTTAATAGAATAGAAGTAAAATGAATAAAATGTTGTTATTCATACATACAAATACATGCTCTGTGTAAATATATATATTTACTATATATATATATAGTATATACGTATGTATACTGTGCGTATTTATTTAGTTTATGTAAATACACACACATACAGTATTATACATTAGAAAATATTTACGTTTCAGGTATATATTTGCATATTTATATTACAGATAAATGTATTTAATATATAACATAATATAGACATAATAAATATACACAGTACACACAAATATTATGAAAACAAAAACTTCTCGTTGATCGTTCTAAAACCTGTAAAAGCTTTGCTGGTCTTCGGAACACATTTTAAGATATTTAGGATGAAAACTGGGAGGTTTGTGACCACTACGGGCACCACTACGGTTTCTGGGCCGTAGGACAGACATCGTCAGAATAGTCCATCTGCCATCATTGGCTCTATCTGAATGTTATGAAGCGACTTTTTGTACGCAAAACAACAACAACAACACTTTATTAATAATTTTACAGGTTTGAAATGGCATGAGAGGAAGTGATAAATAACAACATTTTCATTTTGGGGTGGAGTAATAATTTAACTGTATAATTTATATAATCACACCATTTGTTACACACGAATTGCAGCAGGGATGAAGAAAGGGTGCAGCAATTTTTATTTGCAACTTAACCAACAATAACACACAAGCCACAGGCTACTCAGCAGTCTTAGGTAACATGAAAACAGAACAAGCACATTACCAATGAAACACAAAACAGAACACTGAATTACATTATGTATATACTAGCCTTAATGCAGGTCCTCAGTTTAACGTGTTCCTGGAACAACATTTTAATCCAAAGTTTTAGTTTTAACCATATCTCCACACCTAAACCTAACCTTACCCATGAGTAATGCCTAAAATCATATTTAATAATAGATGAATGACACTGATGTACAAGGACCAAATACTGATTAAGCACAAACTTCACAATAACTAAACTGGTTCTTCAAATCTGATTGGTTAATTGTTCCAGGGTCAAAAAAGATGTAGATCCATGGAAACTCTGCAAAATCAGGTTCTGCTACTGGGCAGCAGTTATTTGATTGTTGCTTTCCTCTCCTGAACTGACTTAGTATGCTTTTTCTGTAAAAACAATGAACAATCCTTTCCTTTCAAAAGACACAAAAAGGGAAAATTGCACAGTAATCCGATGCGCGGGTGGAGCGTAGAGACCCTGTGATCGTGAAACAGGAGAGCAGTATATGACAGAGGTCTACAGCAAGGACAACAGAGGAAACCAGAGAAAGATGGAGCGTTTTTATTCTCATCTTTTATTTACGTGTATTTTACATTCAATCACTTTGAATTGTACACCTTTAAAATAGAATTTAGATTAAAGAAGTCCTCAAAATGTTTAATAAGTGTAAATTAGAAGATTTTTTTTTTTTTTCGTGGAATGTGAAATGGGTAGAAACATAAATGTTGTCCTATTACTTGTTTTCCAGGTCAGGTGAGCGAAGAAAAGCTGAGCTCAGTTCCGATGAGTGAAAAGATGGGTGTTTTCAAAGAATCAAATACTTGCTCTCCAAGTAAGCCTGAACTCTTGTGTTCATCAAAATTTTCCTCATTAACTAGTGTCTTAAACCGGGATCTCTTCCCTTCTCAGCTGGAAACACAGGGCTGATGCTGATCCCCTGCAGGATGCTACCGATCGTTACGTCTGCTTTTCTCTGTCTGCTCGGGTTACTCAGGCACTAGATGGACCTGCAAAACCTGATTTTAACAAGTCAACATGATCCTGGATCAGCATCTTCATCGACCCTGGAACAACATTGTGATTAAGATTTTATAAGATTTGAAGAGCCAGTTTATAGTTTGTGGCTTACAATCAGTGTTTGGTGCTTGTAGATCAGCGCCATTCATCTATCATTTCCTCTGGTTTTAAGGATTACTCATGGTTGAGGTTAGGTTTAGGGATATGGTCAAGACTAATTTTCTGGATTAAAATGTTGTTCCAGGGTCAACAATATGTAACTCAGCAAAAACAGGACATGCAGATGGACCCTACAATGATATCGGAGCACTGCCTGTGGTTCATTACCTGAATAAACCAGCACATTTAGCCCGAATCCAGGAATACTTCAAACTGTCAACAAACTTTTTTAAGAACATTACTCATTTATTCCTGTTGCTCGCTTCTTATGAAAAACTGATATGATCGCCTGGATGTGGCTGCATTATGGGTTTGGAGGTGAGGTGGGGGATTTGTTTGTTTTTTCCTCCGTTGTGGATGTGTTGTGGTGTCATCCCTTCCGTTTTTGTGTGTTTTCTGCACTGTAACTGATGTTTTTGACGAATTATGTGACAGAAATCAATATTTTTATGGTCTCCAATTTCATGTCTATGGGTGATTTTGGGGGCTGGGATGTGTATGTGTGTGTGTATGTGTCTATATGCGTGAGCATAATCGCTCTTCATTGTGAATGTGTGGAAGGGTTGCAACTTCATTTTTGTGTATATTGCTGTCTTTGTGGTGGATTTAGTGATTTTGTTTGACAAAAAAATTAAATAAAATAAAATACAGATTTTTTCATGTCCCCATTTACTTTAATCAAGACCCCAAACATCACAAGGGTGGCTTTTTTCACACTACCATACAACCAGATATCAATCCAATTTAGTTTTTTATTTGTAGAGCAAGTGTTGGCAATGGTAAGAAGTCTCATGCCATTTAGATAAAGATAACTTCTTTTTTTAATTCAAGCAAATGTTGAAAGACCACAACATTTAAGGTTAATGGTGTTTTTTAAATGAACTAATTGACATGTATTAATTGTGCATTCCTAAAGAGCTTAAAGCTTAATACTGTATTATACTCCTATTATTTCTATTTAGTGTAAATTTGGTATGATGCAGTCCATGTGATTACAACACAACCATTGTTTTCATGCAACATGACTATATAATTAATGGAAAATACATATGTTAATTTGAAATAAATTTCAACTTTGCTACTTGCTATTAATAAAAATATTTCATGAACAGGAAATCAGTGCATTAGAATGATTTCTGAAGTGTAATGGGAAACTAAAGACTGGAGCTGAAAATGTTTTTAAAAATAGATAAATTTGAACTATTATATATAATTATTATATATATATAATTTTAATAACATTTCACAAAATTGTTGCTTTATTTATTTGTGATTAAATAAATGCAATCATGATGAGCATAAGAATCAATCTCTCTCTCTCTCTCTTTCACACACACACAGACACAATCTGGTCAAGAGGCAGACACAAGGATTCAGGCAAACAGGTTTTAATCAGATCTTAAGAATACTTCCAGTAGTCAAACAGAACACAGACAATGCAGTGGATGTCTTAATTGTAAGACTTAAACTGAGATTGTCAAAAGTCTTTACTTATTTGCAGGAGCGGCAACACTGACACTACACTGAAAAAAATGTTATGTTGAATTTACTTAATTTTATTACGTCAAGGGGTTGCATGAAATAAATTTATCTAAATCCAGATATATTTTTAAAGTTGAGTGAATTTATATTTTATAAGTTGAGTTTACTTATATTTTATAAATTGGTTGTACTTATATTTTATACATTGAGTTTATTCATCTCTTTCAGTAATTTCAGATTAATTAAGGATAGTAAATCTTGAAATAAAATGTTATTTTTGGGATTTTTATCAAGATGATAAAACTAGGAGACTTGTTAATGTTTAATGCTCTTTTATGTTTGTATTTAAAATACCTTCTGCCGCGCACAGCATGCACAAAGTATTATTATTACAACAACCTTAATGCATGTTAGCAGGTCCCTAAACACATGCTCTGCACTCTGCACCCAAAAACACGAACATAGCAGAAGGTCTTTTGAATACAAACATAAAAGAGCATTAAACACGTCTCCTGGTTTTATCATCTTGATAAAAATCCCAAAAATAACATTTTATTTCAAGATTTACTATCCTCATCCAGCCCTGTGCACTTCCTAGTTACACAATCAAAATCATTTATGTTCTTTCAAAATGACTGCTGAAACAAAACAAAACAGTTTTAAGTCAGTTTAACACAATGCAGTTGTTAAATAAACTGAACAGTGTTGGAGAATAATTTTTTTGAGTGTAGGTAGATGACCAGAGATGAGCGTATGCAACCTTGAGAGCCACCGACTACTGAATGGAGTGAGCTTGTTTTAAAGGGGAGCAGGTAAGTGGATGCAGGTGTGAGTAATTACACACGCGCACACAAACAAAAGTAATAAAAATGAGAAATGACAAAACAAAATTACTGAAATTTAAAAGAATTAAGGTGAAAATAAAAAATATGTTTAAAGAAATCTAATTTAAAATATATCTAAAAAATGTTGTGGTGTTTTTCTGTTTTATTTATTTATTTTTTTGGTTCTTTGTACGCAGCCATCAAGCAGAAGGATCGTACGGTTGCACCGTATTTTTTATTAGCCGTTTTTTCAGTATTGTGATTGTTTAGAAGTAAAAAATTCACAAGTATCTGAAGTCTTTTGAAAATTAACCATATGATTTTACCACAGCATTAGCAGTAAACCACAGTAAAAACAAAATCAACCATAGTTTTACAATCACCATGGTTTAGCTTTGACTGTTGCAGTAAAACCCTAGTAAATAAAAAATAACCATTGCTACAGGATACTGTAGTAATATCAAAGTAAAAACAAATTCAACCATAGGTTTACTACAGTAACCATGGTTTAACTATGACTGTTGCAGTAAGATCATACTAACTACTTAAAAAGTAACCCTTACTACTGTATTTGCAGTTATAACCATAGTTACAATGTTTACCAGTATTTCAAAAACTATTGGTTACAATAGCCATGGGAAAAAAAAACCACATGGTTACATCAATCATGCTTGCAACAGTTTTAATATAGAAAACCATGGTAAAAATGTTGTGTAAAGTATAGCACTTTTACAATGCTTATTTCAAAATAGGTTTACAAAAATTTTTATATTTGTTTACCATGAAAATCAAAAAAAGTTTGAATTTGTTTTCAGTTGATTACACTCTAGGTGTCGTCGTCCATTCAGTAAATTTCCAATAACCAGCAAGAGCTATCAAAATCTCTTATTTCTCTCATATACTTCATCACTTGCATATTATTTAAATTACTACTTAAAAACAAAATTAATTCATTTAACAAATTCATTGTTATGGTTTAAATCTCTATTTGGTGTAATATTTATTGACTTTGGCGTGTTTACACTGATAAATTCATAATTAATGACCTGGCTGGTTCAGTCGACAGAAACACAGGACACACAGGCCTAAAATGTAGGGTACTGCTGAAATGTTTTTTGTGGGCAAAATCTCAGACAACAGTTGTACACCTGCAAGGCCACTGACAATATCCACAAAAAAATCTCACGCAATCTCTTTTTTCTTCTAACATGAATTTTTTTTTTTTTTTCATTTAAGTAAAACTATCATTTTCGTTTAGGCCTTTATAATGTTTTTTTTCTCTGCTCGCAGAAGCGCTGCAGTTTCGTGATGATATGACCATACGAATCCTGTTGTTTGCTAGTTTTTTGTAAAAAATTGGAAAACATATAGTATTTTTAAGGAGTCACAGACGCTATCCTTTCTATTTTAAAATAATCTTGCTGGTTAAAGGCACAATATATAAGTTTTCGCCACTAGAGTTTGCAATAACAGAGGCGAATGTTGATGATGCAATGACGGAGCGTGGAACGTTGGGAGATGTCGTTTTCACAAGTTCACGGATGAAAAGCTCATTTATATCTGTTTAATCACCTAACCACCTGTACATGACTTAGGACTGGGTGATTATATTGAATGATATAATGGGGGGTACAGAAACTAATCAGATCCCTTAAATTTTTCACTCTTTGTCATATGGCACGGTTGCTCAAATCATTTGCGCTCATTTTTTTCCTCATTAATGTACTCACAGCACCCCATATTGGCAGAAAAACACAGAATTGTAGAAATTTTTGCATATTTATTTTAAAAAAAAAACAGAAATATCACATGGTCCTAAGTATTCAGACCCTTTGCTGTGACACTCAGGTGCTGTCCATTTCTTCTAATCATCTTTGAGATGGTTCTACACCTTCATTTGAGTCCAGCTGTGTTTGATTATACAGATTGGACTTGATTACGAAAGCCACACACCTGTCTATATAAGACCTTACAGCTCACAATGCATGTCAGAGCAAATTAAAATCATGAGGTCAAAGGAACTGCCTGAAGAGCTCAGAGACAGAATTGTGGCAAGGCACAGATCTGGCCGAGGTTACAAGAAACATTTTGCTGCACTTAAGGTTCCTAAGATGACAGTGACCTCCATAATCCTTAAATGGAAGACAATTGGGAGACCAGAACCCTTCCTAGAGCTGGCCGTCCGTACAAACTCAGTGATCGGGGGAGAAAAGCCTTGGTGAGAGAGGTAAAGAAGAACCCAAAGATCACTGTGGCTGAGCTCCAAAGATGCAGTCGGGAGATAGTTGTAGAAAGTCAACCATCACTGCAGCGCTCCACCATGACAGAGTGGGTCGACTGAAGCCTTTTTAGACTTTAGTTGGTTCACCCTCCGCCTATGAGGGTGAGCTACAACTTGTCCCTGGACATTACTATGAGGAACTAATGACTGGGTCGGGGAAGTGATTTTCTAGGATTTTCTTTTGTTCGTCTATAACAAAACATATAAAACATGTCTAGACTGCTGTCAACAAAACAGTCGAGCTCATTGACTAGAAGTGGGCGAGTCGCCATTCGCGCCATGTGACTGGAAGAGGCAGCCCGTCACGTGACGCACACGACAGCGCTGTAATGGCAGCTTCCTTCGCACACTAACACAAGCAACAGCAGAGTTTCACCAATAGTTTACATCTCAAGGCTCGCTTCTCTAAGGTAACTGGTGACTTGTTTGATGTCAGTCGTTCACCGCGTGTGCTTCGTGCTCAGAAAACAGCAGTGGATTGTGCAGCGCGAGACCAGCACGACTGTTATTGTTGTTGTCGCTTGCATAACATGCGTGTGTTTTGAGAAATGGATTACACAAGCGCTCTTCTTTCATAGGGAATCAAAAATGTAATAAATAGTGAGTAAAACATGAAAAAAAAATAACAAGTATGGTTGCAGATTAATATCAGTTATGTTTTTGAAAGCGTTGTATTTGGGTGAACGGTACGGGAGACTGCCACACCTACCACTGACGAAACATAAGAAATAGAAATTCTAACAAAGTTTTCTAATAAAGTTTAATGACATTTTGTTAAGTTCGTGTACACTGCGGACCGTCCGTCTAAATGAATGCTTAAAACCCGACTGTTTTGATGTAACGTTAGGTTGTTTATATTGTTGAACTGTAAAGCTCTTCTGTCCAATCAGCTGTCGATATGATAATTCCAGTGACGTGATTGGATGATGTAACATTGGCCTGTCTGCGCTGTAGCCTTTGAGAACTTTATTTTGTGAATGAATAAGCCCACGCAGAAAATATAATAATAATAAATTATAGGAATATTGTAAACTTGAATCAGAATATTAATTAATTAATGTATGTATTTACTGTAATTCCCTCATCGTTTGATAACAATGACATTAAATGGTATGTTTAAAAGAGAAGGTCTTTTGGAAAAGGTTTGGTAAATGATTGCATGATCACAGAACAAGACTTAGACAGTAAATCTTTAACTATGGGACGGTCGCTTTATGCCACCTGAGAGAATGTCTGTGCAAGGTGCAGGTTAACAAGCTCATATCTTTCCAACTTTGAGCTCCACGTTACCAGTAAGATCTCAGGTTCACAGAGAGGGAAAATGTCTGCAGGTAATTCTTTGTTACAAAAAAGGCTGTTTTTGTATGTATACACAGTCAGAAGCATGTCTGGTGACATGTTTATTGTGATTTTATGTCGATATAATTTGAAATTGATCTGATGTCACTGAAGTATAAAAAAAGTAGTCTAGCAGTCTAATTGAATCTGATAATCTAATATCAAATTTGCCTTTTTTTTTTTACAATGCTGTGAATAAATGTACAAATTAGATGTAAAATTAGTTGAAAAAATGAAAGATTACAGTTGAATATCAACTGAAATATTACATTGGCCAATTTCTAAATGGCTAAGATTTCTGTTTATATACAGTAGTTATTGCTGATGACCAGGTGCCATAAATTATATTGTGTCTAAGTTAGTAGTGTCATTTATTCAACTGGCTTTCCTTTTCTCTCAACAGACACTATGTCTCCAAAGATCACAGTGGAGTTGCTCAGGCAGCTCCGCCAGGCTATGAAGAACAGCAAGTACATCACAGAACCTGTACAAGCGTACATCGTCCCTTCAGGAGACGCACATCAGGTGATATCTCAATCAAAGGTCTCAAAACCTTTGTGACAAATGTGACCCTGGACCACAAAACCAGTCTTAAGTCGCTGGGGTATGTTTGTAGCAATAACCAAAAATACATAGTATGGGTCAAAATTATTGTTTTTTTCTTTTTTTGCCAAGAATCCTTAGGATAGTATGTAAAGATCATGTTCCATGAAGATATTTAGTCAATTTCTTACCAAAAATATATTAAAACTTAATTTTTGATTAGTAATATGCCTTGATAAGATCTAATTTGGACAACTTCAAAGGTGATTTTCTCAGCATTTCGATTTTTCTGTATCCTCGGATTCCAGATTTTCATTTAGTTGTATCTCGGTCGAATATTGCCCTATCCATCTAAATCATACTTCAATGGAAAGCTTATTTATTCAGCTTTCAGATATATAAATCTCAATTTCTGAAAATGAACACTTACGACTGGTTTTGTTGTCCAGGGTCACAAATGTGCAGACTGTGATTGGTAAAAGCTTCTTCAGATGAGATCTAAACCTTATAAACAGGGATTTATATAGTCTGTGAAATATAAACATACAAAGCATGTTACTTCTAAACATTCAGTCTGTGATTTATAAACATACAGGCTGTGATAAAAAAAAAAAACATACTGAATTTAATTCATAAACATTCCACCTTATAATCACAGAGCCTGCCATTTAAAAAATATACGGCCATTCAATGCCCTAGAACTAAAAGATGACATCATTCACTTTAGCTGCTGCAGCGTAATTGTGTGTCCCTGCCGTGCCTTTTAACATCTATTGTGTGAGTGATGGTCTTCCCTCACCCCCTCCTCTCTGTCATTATAAAATCACTTCTGATTACATGCGTGTGTGTGACCTCCTGCCGAGTGTTTTCCTTCATTCTGCCGGCTGGTTAAATTAGCAGTAATTAGGACTGATTGCTGACGGAGCTGATCTCTCTGCAGAGTGAATACATCGCTCCCTGTGACTGCAGACGTGAGTTCATCTGCGGATTCAACGGCTCTGCTGGTGTGTGTGACTTTAAACTATTCATTATTATATAATTGCGATATGACAATAGTATCATGTAATACCTTCACTGTAGAGATTTATCAACTGTAGAGCTATAGAATCATAGGTGGACACACACATAGAAACAATAGCATTCGTAACAAGATATAGATTACTTATATGAGTAGAAATAGAGCATAATCAGACGGTATAATCACTACAAGTCAATGCAGTTCACCCCGCTGCAAATAATGGGGAAATAAAGCTAGCATTTGTGGTTCATATCTTATCACCATGAGAGGCAGCTTTGTCATACATGATTTACAGATCAGTGGTGTTTAGGGTTGGGTATCGTTTAGGGTTTTTTCGATACCGGTGCCAAATCGATACTTTTAAAACGGTTCCGGTGCCTAAA
>JAUMHI010000068.1:9041322-9119730 GCA_032359435.1 Enteromius unitaeniatus | reverse complement strand
GAGCTAACCCTGTGGACAGTCTAGTCTGCAGAAACTCCAGAACCACGCTAATCGAGCAGTTAACTGGGTCTTGATGCAGACTTTTACACCATGAAGTGAAGAGTCTCCACTTCAACGCATACAATTTTCTCGTGGAAGGAGTTCTGGATTGTAGTATGGTTTGAACAACATCACCCAAGGGTGACGTCTCAGCACTTCGTTTGACGGTTTGCATAGCAGTTTCAGAGCGTGGTCACGCTGGAGGCGTTCCCATAGCGTTTTCAGACGCAGTTCAAGTTCCTGAAAAGGAACTTTAGTTCATCTCTTAAAAGCAAGTATTTTTGTCAGTGCCATTAAAATGAAAACTCCTTGTGTCATTGAGACACAAACAATATAGTCAAAATGTTTAGTCATGTTTTCAATACAAAAGTGCACTCTCTTGTCTGATGTAAACTATGCCAACAGTTTGGAGGACGGTTACGGTAATGAATTGCAGAAGGCAGCGTTTTTTATATACAGTGCTCTCCACTAATATTAGCAGCCTTTGTAAATCTGAGCAAAGGTGACTGTGAAAATAAATCTGCATTGTTTATACTTTTGATCTTTCATTAAAAACATTTCAGACAATTCTAACCTATCATTGAAGTAAACAATTGAATAGAGGGAGAAATTCTTGTCATGAAATAAATGTTTTTCCCCAATACTTGTTGATCACAATTATTGGCACCCCTAGATTTTTTTATAAGTACAATATCTCTGAAGTATATTCCTATTCATATTCACAATTTTGAGTACTCCAGGGTGACTGTGGACATGAAATTATCCAGCCATGGTTTCTTGTTTCACAGAAATGTATATACTATAGCCCAAAAAAATATAGCCCTTAATCATCAACACAATGAGAAAAAAAACAAATTAAATATTTATAATGTACAGCAAAAGATAATTGAGCTTTAAGAACAAAATAGAGCAGTGAAAATTTCCATTTCCGCCATCAGGGAAATAATGAAGAATTTCCAATCAACAAACAATGTTAGGAAGCTGTCTGGAAGAGGACGTGTGTCTCTATGCTCTTATAATACACGGCGAGGAGTAGAGTTTGAGTGGCGAAAGACTCTTCAAACACCACAGCTGGAGAATTGCTGAAAATAGTTGAGTCTCAGGGTCAGAAAACCTTTTAAGAAATAGTCAAACAGCCCCTACATTAGTACATGTTGTTCAGCAAGGTTTAAGAAAAAGACTGGAACTACAAATGGGACTGGCTTCTGTGATCAGATGGAACTAAAAATATATCTATTTTTAGCAGCATCACTCAAGATAGGTTTGGTGAACACAGGGATAAAAGTACTCCATGTGTACAATGAGGAATACTGCTTTGTTTTTGATGTTGTGCCCACTGCTCTGGGTGTGTGTTCACGGTGTGTGTGTGTGTGTGTGTGTGTGTGGTTGTTCACTTCTCACTGCTGTGTGTGTGCACATGGATGGGTTAAACGCAGAGCACAAATTCCTAGTATGGGTCACCATACCTGGCCACATGTCACATCCTTTCCTATATTTCTGCTTGAGGTCCTTTGGACATCTTCTTTAGACACATGGCATCATGGATTCTACCAAATATCAACAGATAACAAATCTAAAACTGACTGACTCTGTTAGAAATCTTATAATAGGCCATAGTTTGGTCTTACACTGGGGCAATAATCCAAACACAAACATCAAAATAAACACAAGAATTAGTCACTGAGCACAAAATGAAGCTTTTGCCATGGCTGTCCCAGTCCTCTGACCTGAACCCTGAGTGAGGTGAACTAAAGAGAAGAAACATCATTTAGCTGGTAATCTAAAGGGTCTGGAGTGAAGGTGGATAAAGGAGTGGTCTCTTTTCTCTTATCAGGTGTTCTCCAAACTCTTTAGGCATTACAGGAGAAAACTCAGCAGTGGAGTAAACTTGTGGGGGGCTCTGATGATTGGGTTGTTTGTATGAAGTGAAGTGGACCGACGACACACTGGTGATTGTGTTTAGTGGCAAAAGACCACCAACACACACACACACACCCTGCTGGGAATATAGACACACATAAATATAAATCAGCCATTAATACATAGTGTGTGTGTGTGAGGAGGTGTTTAAGACTCAGATATGAACCATGAGCATTGTAAAGTGTGTCTGAATGCAATCAATCTTTAAATAGTGTTGTTCTGTATGTCTGACATATTTCAGGCTGAATTGTGTTTCACAGATTAATCTCTGTCTGTTTTTTCTCTCCTCGGCCTGTTTTACAGATCCTGGATGGGGGAGCCTGACAGCCCACACAAACACCCCAGTCGGGATGTCCCGGGGCTTCATTAGTGATGGCAAGTCCTGTCTGAGCCTTTGACTTGTGTAAACATGGGTTCTGTCCATGTGAGGAACCTCAGTGCAGCTGAAAGAATGAATCAGACGAATATATATATATATATATATATGTTTTAAACCTGCGAGTGAATTGCACAAAATCCTTATTATTATTTTTTTTACATATTTTTTTAAGTCTATGAAAAAAAAATGTAATAAAAGCAGTTTGTTATTTCAAATTATTTAAAACAGATAAGTACATTTTATATTTGCATTTTGTATAATTCTGTAAATATATATATATATATATATATATATATAAAATATATCAGAATTATAACAAATACATATAGATAGTATTTAGTAAATGTTCATGTTTAATTATACCTTTTAAAAATGAATAAATATATTATTTTTAAACTATATTTCTAATACAACTTATAATAATAATATTTATAATACGATTATAATATTAACTTGTATTTAAGTTTGTTTTTTATATAGAAATAAATTCATCTGTAATATAAATAATAGAATTATAAATATATGCATGCAAATACATAAACATTTTCAAAATATATGTGTATTTATATCTATACATTATAATTATACACAGTACACACACATATATTACACAAACAAAAACTTTTTTTTAGTTTATGTAACTAATTGCCCTTAATTTCACTGCACTAATAAAAATATATACAATATGTAATAACTATAATAGTATGCATAGTATATTGCAATTACAATATATACTATAGGTTTTTAATTTAATAAATCTTATAATATATTTTATGATAATAATATATTATACAATATATACAAGGTAATAATACATATTTTTAATACAATACTAAATTTGATTACATTTGTATATTTTTATATTTATATACATATAATTACATATATATTTTATTTCCCTCTGCAAATTTAAACAATGACTAAATCACTTTCGTAAGAACTTTCAATAAATCTATATAAACGATGTAAGATATACTTTCAGGGGGAAGCTACTATTTTGCCAAACCTGACCTGACTATATATCAAAGCTTCAGTGTACCTGCTTCAATGATCATGACACATCCATAAGATATGTATTTTAAAAACTCATTATGGCTTTTATTGGATTAAAGAGCTTTCAGTGGAGACTGAGCCACATTTGCTGTAAAAACCCCAACCTAGATGCCAAAAAAGACCTTCAGTCCTATCAGCGTTGGAGGTGTGGACTGAATCAAACTCATCCCTGAAGCTGAACTGCACTACATGTCAACACAGCCTCTGAAAAACTGTCCGTGTGCAGCAGTAATTCAGTCTCCTCTCACATCCATCCGCTCAGAGACGGACACACAAGCTGATTGATGACGGGAGTGAGAGCACAGACACAAGCCCTGCCAGAACACAGCCATCCCTCTCTGTCTGTGGCTGATAACACACCTCCTGACACCGTGACAGAGCAGTCATGTGCCAAACAAACCAGTGTTCTGTGTCTAAAAACAAATGTTAGACCAGCAAAATCTGGATAATTTCCGGAAAACTGCCCATACAACTGTGTGGTTGCTGAAGAGGTTATCATCAGTGATACTACGAGGTTGTCGAACGCCTGAATCTGAGTGGCTGACGAACGTTGCATGGTGTGCAATTATTTTCAGGGAAGCCCACGGTGAACATGGTCCCAGGAATCTCTTTGACCGAATCACAACTCAATATCACTTCGCCAAATGGTTTCTATAACTCAAAAGGTCTTACAACAACAAAGGAACCACAACTCACAATGACACTGCCAAACAAATAAATATAGTAAACAATACGCTAAAAACAAAAGCTCATTTCCAAGTATTGGCACAGATTTGTGTTTATCTCTCAGGCTCTCTCTGTCCCTCAGAGACACACACATTGACATTACACTAACACACACTAATGTTATTAGCACTCTGACGACTTTATACGTAACATACATTATACGTAACAACGGTGCTGTTAGTGAAGGAAGAGAACTTAAGTTTCACTGTTTTAGGCGAACATTTGAGAGATGCAAAGACTTGAGGTAATCACCTCCACCCCCCCACCAAAAAAAAAAGACGTTTTCTAAATTGAAGTTAGATTATACTGACAATATTAAGAAATTAAGAATTGAGAAATTATTTGACACCACTAATAACATAACATACCATAAAATGCATATCTATATAAAAGTGTTTTTTGATTGATTGAAAGTGATGATTTTGATTTTGGGATGCATTAAACGGATCAAAAGTTACAGAACAGAAAATATCTATTTTATACTGTTCTTTTAAAAATGTTTACAGAATTTACAGAAGACTTAAAAAAACATATAATACATTGCAAAAAATGTTGTTTTAAACTTTACATGTATTTTATGTATTTTTTTATATTTATAAATAATATATATATATATACACACACACACATTAAGACATAATTTATAAATAATAATATATATATATATATATATATATATATACATATACAGCTAATATATATATATATATACACACATTAAGACATCATCAAGAACATCAAAAACAAAAAAAGATATCAAAAGCATCCAAATTCATAGTAATCTTTTTTTTTTTATCTTTGTTTTTTTTAAATTGTACATTGACTCAAAAAAAATTCAAATAATAATAATAACAGTCTGAAAAAAATAATGTACAAATTATAGAGTGGTTATATTTTCAATAGCTTAGCACCATCAAGTATAAACGTTGAAGTAGACGGGGCTTATATAACCCAGCTCTTAGACATGCCAACACAGCTGTGTATGCAGATAAAGACACAACAGCTAATGAACGCTGCAGATTTAGGAGCACGTCCAATACATCTGCAAGCACTAGAAACTAGGTTCTAAGGGGCCCGATGGAGAGCTGGGTGTATGAATCCTGCTGAGAAATTACCTCAAGATCAGTCAAATTTACAAACCATTTCCAGTGCTGTAATATACATCCATTACGAGGTCATTAATCTTCAAGTTTGACAGCTATTTTCTCTCACACTCTTACTGCTAAAGCTTTATGAGAGACTTTATTTCCGCGGTCTGTCCAATAATTTTTGCCGTCGGAAAGCTCCAGCTCAGATCCATCAGGTGGGTCTGTCTTTGTAAGATCAGTGTCAGGACGATGTGTTTCTGTACAGCTTCAGACGTCTGAGTCGTGCGTGTATCAGCAGCCTCGGCTCTGAATGCATTCCAGCGCTGAAGTTTATGCAAAGGAGCCGTTTTGCTACATTACATATCTGATGCTATCAGCAGATCTCTCCTGAAGCGGGTACATAATGCTGTTAAAAAAACTTGAGGAATGAAGCTGCATTTGTTGACGTAAATGAACTTGTGCCGCAAAAAAAGGCAGATAAACGGAAAAATGAAAACAGGTCCAAAAAGCAGCTTTTATCAGTCTTAGGTTTCTAATGGGATCAAGGGAAAGTTTGAGAGTATATTCATGCATGTATTGGAGTTGCACGTATATGTTTTTTTGTGAAACAAAAGGACAGTTGCTTAAGTCTTCTGATTGGTCAGTTCCTGTTTTATCATTTGCCATATTGAAAAAATAATAAGTCTGATCACTAGTACTAATGGTTTGTGACAAATTACATGTCAAAAGTAGTTAAAATCTATAACGCAATAGTAATACGATGCTAGCCTTTATAAACACTGCTAATGGGATGTTACTAATGGGATGAAGGGAAGGTTTGTGAGTATATTCAAATACTTGGAAGTGAGAGTAATCTTTTCGCAATGTTTTCATGCAATATTACATACTAAATCTTTCAAGTTTTGCGTAGAAAACAAAAAAGCAAGCCACACTCTCTGATGTCACAATACAGAAGTAAAATTGTTTGCAAACTTCTGATTCACTCAGCTTTTAAACAATAGGTGATTTACTTGTGCTTTATTATTCCTCTGGTCACAGAGCTTTCCGCAAAGTTATTTAAGTCAGGAAAAATCTGCAGTCTCTAAGCTCCATGACTCTAATGTGCTGAGTTTTCCACCAACTGGCAACCCGTGGTGTTGAAATACTATTGGGTAAACTATTAGTTGACGGGATCACACCGAAACATTCCAAAACAGAACGTGCATTTCAAAGTAGAACAACAGAGAAACAAGTACGTGATAAATGGTTGGTATGTGTTTGCTAAAGTGTTCTGGGTCGTTGCTAGGGTCTTCAGATTGGTTGCTAGGGTGTTCCCATTTCCACTTTAATATCTGGCACATAAAAATCATGTCTGTTTAAATGGAAAAGAAACAGTACACTAAACCACATGGTTGGAGATATCACTCATGTCCAGAGTACAAACGGTGTACAGCAAATTACATGCCAAAAATCGTTAAAATCCGTATCTCAACAGTAATACGATGCTAGCTTTCATAAACACTGCTAACGAGGAGTGTAATATTCTGTATCTATTCAAGAGTTTGATACAAAACACTGTTTTGGACTAGAATACCTACATGAACAAACTCACCTTGGAGTCTCTCCAGAACAGATGTAGTCTTGGAGTGCGTCCACGGTTCGCCTCCTTTGAGAAAATGCAGAGCCGAATCTTTTGATTAGCAAAAATCCAAGTGATTCATCGTGACATATTTATGCTGCAGTTATGGAGACGAAATCTTAAACAAAAAAAGATGCGGTTCTCTTTTCTACAGCAATATAAAATATCTCGCCACCTTCACATTGGCCTTGAGTCAATTTGATTTGATACGACTCTCAAAACAGCTATAAAACTGGCAGAAATCTTTATTTCGAAGGCTTAATTTAAGCATTTCCAGCAAACCAGACATTATAGGGATGGTAACTCTTTTTAAACCTTTAAGTGGCTAAGATTAACTCACAGTGTTCAAAACGTTCAACTCTTACACACTACAGACGTAAAGTCTGATGGATGCACTTCTTCGTATGTGTCTGGTTTATGGGAATATGCAAAAGATGGCCACTTTTCCGTGGGCACGAACTCATCAAGAAAGATATTCTTGCAAATGCATGCCGGGTTTCTCTGGGAAAGAGGCTCAGACACTCTGGGGAGTGGAGATGGATATGGGGAGGCAGGAGGAGGCCCAAAAATAGGCTGACATCTCTCACATGGAGCTCATAGGAAAAATGTGCCCTCCGAAGAACCGTTTCCACAGGAGACAAAGCTGTCAGAACATCTCTAGAACACCAAGAACTATGTATTGAGTCCTAATACTTCTGCTTTCTGAAGATATCTGTAGGTCCAAGAACAACATGGCTGAGTCAGGATTTAACATCGTATAGGGTTTAACAGGTTACAGCAGGGAGACCACCAGGGTCCACTAAGGAATAGTCATATAATACGAAGCCCCTAAATATGAATATTTTAAAGATTGTAAAATGTTTGCAAAATTAGCATTTGCAGGCAAACCTTTTGTGGGAAGACTAAGCACATTTTAATGCTTCTGGATTAAGTTTCTTGGGAAGATTAATACTTTTGCAAGAGAACATGGAAAGTTTTGCAAGCAAAAGAGAAGTTTCCTGGGCAAATATAAAACTTTTGTGTCTATTCTTTAAATATAATTTTTCCTTCTATGTTATATCACTATGTTCCCATAGGGGCTCTGTTATATAAAACATTCTTAAGAATGAAATTCATCTTAAATGGAGTTTTGTTTTAATTTTGTAGCCTTGAAAGGGGAAAAGAGTTAGGAAGGATATATTGTACAGGTGAGGTCATACGAATTAGCATGATTTTGCCACCTCGTACCAATACGTATGAATTGGATTTTTTGCCCACACTAAATGTTACCAAAAAGTTTGTTAATGTTTGAATGTTTTATTCTTGAATGTGTTCTTAATGGAATAATTCACCTAAAAAATTATATTCACCGCATTATTTACTCACCTTCAAGCCATTGTAGGTGTTCATGACTTCTTTCAGACACATACAATTGGAGTTATGTTTTTACAAGGTCCTGGTTCTTTCTAGCTTAATGATGGCAGTCAATATGTGTCAAAATTTTGAATCGCAATTCGAAAAAGTGCATCTAACCCTCATAAAAAACACGGCTCCGGAAGCCTTTTGACGTGAATCGATGCATGTGCGTAAGAAAAAAAGGATTTGTATTTAAATCTGTATAAACCATAATCTCCAGCTTTTGCCAACTGTCATACAAGTGCTTACAATATGATTCGTTTATGATGTCACTGAATTATAGCCGTAACAAGCCAGAGATTATGCTTTATTAAGTTTTACATTTGGACATTTTCCAACCTTTATTAAAACCCTGGAGCCATGTGGAGTGCATTTTATGATGGACGGATGCACTTTTTGGGCTTCAAAATCGCAGTGCCCATTCACTGCTTGGAAGAGCCAGGACATTTTTTTTTATATAACTCTTATTCCATTCATCTGAAAGAATGGCTTGGGCTTTTTTGGGTTAACTAACCATTTTTATCAAATATTTAAGAACTTTCTGTCATAATGCAACTTTATAACACGTATTCTATAACAAACCTCATTAGAATAAAAGGAGACGTGTTTGTGTTGAAAATATTCACTTAAAATAAAAATTACTGTGTAAGAAATTGCATACTTTAAAAGCAGGTACTGCATTTATATTAAAACCTACTCTGCAAAATGCAGGGTCTCTGACATACTGACATACATAATGCTGACATACATTACAAAAGTACTACAATCATCATATCACCTCTGTCATGGCATTCATTCACTGCCATTCTCCAATCCACTCCCGTGGACTCACGGGAAAGATTATGGTTTCACCTACTGTTTTATGACTACTACAAAGTCAGACATACGATTCAGCTCACATACATTTTTTAGACATATCTGCTAAAATGATAATCAAGCACACATACGATGCTCACATGCGGCAGGTGCAAGGAACATGAAACAGGTGTTGCAGTTGATACTGTTAACAGACAGAGTGGCTCAAAACCAGCCGCTCTGAGCTGGTCTTTCCAGCAGGGTGCTCTGTGAAATATTCCCTTTATTGCAGGAGTTTCTCAAATAACTGGATGCTTTTTTCCCCTCAAATATTAGGTGGTCTTTCCTGAGGGAGTCAGCAGGCAGGTTTCTTTCACGCTGCCAACTTAAACAGTGAAACTACATCCAGTGTAGTTTACGCTACAGTGCACACAGTCATCCGAGCGTGGAGGACTGGAGAGGGGAACAGAGCCGGACTGTGTCCCAGGAGAGGGGATTTAGTTGGAGCTCAAATCAACGATCCCGCCGCTGCCAGCTGCAGCTCAGAGAAAAGGTCTGTCCGTCCACTCTGGAGATCCAGAACTTCTCAGGTCTCTGCCGTCTACGCTCAATCCCTTTGTACGGGTTTGTCGGATCCTGCTGTTTTAACTGGCATCAATCAGAGATGGACCAAAAACACAGATCTGACATGTATGTCAACTGGGACGTAAAACATGAGAAATACTGAATACTGAAATACTGATCATATGTGTGTTTTACTGTAAATGAGAGTTGGATCATGGGATGATGGTCAGGTGATGAATGTTTGCTTTTCCAGTGCGGTGTGAGCAGGAAGAATCACGTTTTTAAAGAAACAGAAATGTATTTGTGATGATGGTCAGAGTAAGCGATAATTATAGTGTCCTCAGTGAGGTCCAGCTGGAGAACTGTACACCAGCAAACTTATAAATGAACACTATTTATGCAAACAAAATATTTCAGGGTGGTTTTTGATCCGGTTGGTGCTGAAAGAACAGTTACAACTATTGTTGTATTTAAAAACTACAACAAGAAAGTAAATCATACATGCGATGACTTGAATATGTATTTTCTTTCATAAATGGATTTTTAAGTATTTTTGTGGGGCATTACTGAAAGTCCAAAATATTAAAGTGACAACCACCATCATTTGACAAAATGAAAAGTACTGTAACACACACAAAAAAACATTATAAATGTAATTTTAAAAAATCTAAAATAATTAAAAAATAACAAAACACAGCAACACAGACACATCTCCATTTGTCTAACTAATCAGGTTAAAAAAAGGTCACGCTTGCATTAAAAATAATGTAGGTTATTTAAGCAGACTTTAGAAAGTTAAAGGTTATATTTTACATAACATTTATTTTGTGTTACATTCAATTTGACTAATTATGAATTTATTATGAAAAATGAATTTAATGTTACATAAATGTAATGTTTAATGTTATGTTCCAATTACAGAAACTTAGTATTTATGGACTATTAATTTATAATATTTAAAAGTTTTGTTTATAAGTAAATGTCTTTTTTTTAATTTAATGGTTACAAAATGAATCAAATTCAAAAATTACCAGGAAAAGACATTTGTACTACCATTTTTTTTTACCCACGACAATTGAAAATGTATCTTTAAAGAAACATTTAAATTCATTTTGATAGGCTCTTTTAACTTCAAACTGGGAAACCAACTAGAACAATGGTGTTTTTAAAAAAGTAAAACATAAGTTACACGAGAGACATTTAGAGTAACTAAAACATGCTGAAAAGTTCAGATTTTACTGTGCGTGCATGTCTAAAAGCTTGGCTCGTGTTTTAAACTAGACCTTCACTGTCATAGACATGTTATTGTCATTGATTAATTGCAAGAAAAAGAAAGGTCGAGAGTTGAGTCTGCTTTTCTCCAAACATCAATGTTCTCACAAAGAGAAAAGCCGAGAGGTTGAATGAACACTGAACCTGAGTCAGAGCTATGAATCTATGAATTCATGAGCCAGACCCCTGACAATCACTCCTGGATCGCGCTCAAAGCTGACTCTAGGATCTAAAAGACAAAAACCATATCAAGAAATCCAGAAATAATTCCCAAGTTATTCCCAAGCCTTCAGCCTCTGTGAAATATTCAAAGCTCAAAGGTGTAAATGCGAACAGACTGTAAGCTTTGTAGGCCTCTGGTTTCTAATTTAATCTACTTCTGAAGGAGTGTTTCTCAAGCCCTGATCCAACACATATGTCTTCCAGTATGTTTATTTCTGTGTTATTTTACAAATCCGCAACACTGAAAATGCCTGCTGAAACATGACATCAGGTTTTTCTGGGTAAGATCATCTATAGATGGTTTCCTGAGACTTGTCTGCATTACATAGATCATCTTTTGGCATAAACAACTGTTCCAGATTATATAGAGGAAGCCACTAGAGATACTTTCAGTATGCATTGTCCCTGAAGAACAATAAGCAAACTGCATCAGCAGGTCTGTGTGTTTTTTTTGTTGTTGTTTTTTTTTGCATAGCGTTTTATTTTTATTGATTGTATTATTCGTTTCCTTGATAAACCCCTGTTTTGGAAACCTTGACTAATCTAACGTTTAATGAACATTGTTTTAATAACAATAAACAGAACAGAATTTCTTACTCTTTGTATATGTATATCACTTTGACTGAATATCTTATTTGAATCAATGTGATAAACGAGTTAGGTCAAAAGTAATCTAAAATTAGTTTGATTATATATATATACATATATATATTTATTTATTATTTTTTTTTTTATGATTTATAAACCTCAATAGACATAATTCTAAATAAATTACAATTATTTTAGTGGCTTTTTCAACTTTTTCAACCCTAGCAGCCACTTAGCAACACCCTGGAAACCACCAAGTACGCTCTAGCCACTACCATAGAAACATGCTAAAAACCACTCTGAACACCACCCAGAGCTTTCCAGCAACACCACAGCAACCACCTAGTCTCTTCAAGCAACTTCTATAGTAAAATGCTAAAAACCACTCGAACACTTTGCAACCAACCAGAGCATCCTAACAACCACACAGCAACACACTTTAGCATTCACCTTCAACTCTGTTGCAACCAAAAAAAAAACATTTAACACCTTAACAGCCTTGTGGAAACCATTGTAATCAAACATCAACATTAAAAAACAAAACAAATTTGAACACCTTCATAGTGTTCGAAGCTTCAGAGTAGCTAACGTATAGCAACACCCTGGCACACCACACTCTAGAAACAACCATTCAACTAAACATGTTGAAACCATTCAGAATACCTTAGCACCCAGAATGCAACACCCTGGCAGCTTTCGTAGCCACCATATAGTAATACTCTAGCAACCACCCCGAAAACAACAGCTACCGCATAATACCCTAGCAACCACTCAGAACAACCTTGAAAGCTGACAATGAATTTTCCATCTCACTTTTCAGAAAAGATAAATACTGTCCAGAGCAATCATGATGTCATGAACTTCCCCCCAGTTATGGGAGGTTTACATGTCAGCAGGAGCGTTAACTGTTAGCAGAGAAATGCCTTCAGAGATGTATAGATGTGGTGGACAGAAGCTGTATTGTGAGTGCTACGTATGGAGTGGCGTAAAACAGATCAGCGCCTGCTCACCCTCATCTCATACCACCCAGATTACTGAATACAGACACGCCTGAGTGACCGCCACCACTCCCAGAATCCACTCTGCTCCGTCATACTCAACAGAGAACAAGCAAGCACATTCTGCAGCCCAGTTACACAAGTTTACCACAGTAAAAGCCACACTTTATAATACCTTCTATGGGGTTTACAAATAAAATATAAAAACATGGTTAAACCATGGTAACCTTTATAAAAATTAACCATAGTTTTACCACCCACACACACACACACACACACACACAAAAACACGGTTATTGTTGGAACTACTAATAAACCATCATTTTGATACACTAACCTTAGTATTGCCATGGTATTTGTAGTAAAACTGTCCAAATTGTAATCAATTTGCAAAAAACATGGTTGCTACACTTTTACTGTAATAAAACCACGTTTCCTATACTTTTACCATAATGAAACCATAGTTACTACACTATTACTGAAATAAAACCACAGTTCATTTTCATGAGAGTAGATTTAGCATCAAATCTTTCTCAATGCTAATGCTAGCCAACATAAATAAAGCTTTGATTCACAATAAAACATCAGTAATTTGGAAACATTGTTTCTTTTGTTCCAGATGCTTCTACACCCACAATTCCACTGGGTTCACCACACCCTGAAAAAGGCAAGATTTGAAAAACACAACGCTCTGAATTAGACATCTGCTTGACGCTAATTGCTAGCGAAGCTGGAACATGTTGACGTGCTAGAGCGCTACATGGCGTTTTGGGAGATATCAGCCTTAAAAAGAGCAGACTGGAGCCCAAATCAATCCAGAGTTTATTTCCAAATCCCAAATAAATTGAATCATCAAGGCTTGAGTGGGCGGCATTGACAACTCTTTCGCTAAAATATATAGCTTTGCTGAGAAGAGGAAACAAGTGGAGCTGAAAAAAGCAGATTCTAATGCAGTCTGGGAGTATTAGTTTTTAACATCAGCACTGCCGTTTTCCTATTTAAACACAGTGACGTGATGTCAGGCCAATCGAGAGCATCTGAACTCTGCTGCATTCACACTTAGCAAACCTACTTGAACTTATGACCCCAAAGCTAAACAGGAAGAGGAGACACTTTAGATTGAAAGGGGTTAACGTCAATATCAGGTGCAGATCATCATGCTAGAGCTATTATAATCAGAGACTGATCGGTCTTAATGGTGTAAAGCGATTTGGGAAATCAGAAAAATAGTGAACGATGAAGGCCAAGAAATCACTGATCCCAGGTCAGAAGATTTGTGACTTTAAAAGACGGAATAAGGAAACAATGCCAGAGATTAATTATGTGATAAATACAAGCTTTAGATTAACAATAACAATTTTTTAAAAAGTTAGATGCTACTTAAATCACACATCATATTAATAAAATTAAATATCAAAATCAATAAATTTACATCAATAAATTGGCAATTAACTTAACAGTTCTCACAAAAATGAACATGCATAAAATAAAATTATAAAAAAAACCTGAATCTACAACCTAATAAATTTCAATGCTCTCAAAAGGAAAGACAAATCACTCAAAAAAGACACAAAGTAAATAAAAAAAAAACATATGCACAAAATAAAATAAAAAAATTGAAGCTACAACTAATTAATTCAAATTCTCACATAGAAAAATGCACAAAAAGCACATAAAATAAAATGAATGAAGCCACAAATAATTTACTTACATAAAAATACACATGCGTAATGAAAGAAAACACAAAAAGAAGCTACCCCTCAAATAAACCATACATAAACATAAAATAAAAAAATAATAACAGAAGCTACAGCTAATTAACTCAAATGCTCACAGAAAATAACAAGCATAAAAGGCGCACAAAATAAATCCACAACAAATTACCTCACACTGACATAAAAATACATAAAATAGAATTAAGCTATGCCTAAACTTAAATAATAAAAAACATGCATGAAAATAAAAATATATAACAGAAAATAACTAATTAACTAAAATGCTTACACATTAAAATGCACAAAATAAAATAAAAATATACTTTACTTGAATACTCATGTGTATGAATGCATAAACATGCATAAAAAGTAACTCACATATCCTTATATAAAAAAAAATACACACATGCATAATAAAAAAATGATAAAATAAAATAAAACAAGCTTCACCTTATTTATTCAGAAACATAAAAAAGAAATAAAATAAAATAAAAAGATTAGGATAAATAGATAAAATGACCTTATTCACTTAAATACATGAATGCACATACATGAATAAAAAGTAGCTGTAGAGTGACATGGGAGATGAGAGGGTGTGTGTGTGTGTGTCTGAAAGAATGAAATATGAGAGTCGAAAATGTGATAAGTGGTCATTAATTTTTATGGTCAGAGATGTTACGGCAGGTCCTATAAAGACAGCTAAGGATCAGGTGTGCTGTAGCTGCTCCCCTCTCTGCACAATCCAGCACAAGTTCATCTGCTCCGGTGACCAGCAGAGAGTCTGGACAGAAGAGGTCAGAGACGCACCATAAAAACATCAGCTGCCAATACTGCTTTCTCCAGTTACTTCACTGAAACAACTTGGCTGTGTAAATCATGTGCAGCTTGCAACATTTCAACACCTTCAAAAGAATTTGGGAGTAAAGTGAAGTTCATTAAACTGCAGTTTTGGGATGAATGGAGCAAGAAATTAAATTTCTGGTGTGAGTTCTTGAATATAAAAATGTTATACATCTATGCTCTTGATAAAACTTGTAACAAACCAGGAATTCATGACCTTGTTTTCTCTCATAACTCACACTCGCCAACTGAGACTTTAATTTCACGGTTTATTGTTTCTAAAGTGCTCGAAAGCTTTTGTCATGATTATCCACATCATTCATGCGGGCGCGGATATATTCAAGCGCGACACAATGACATTATTCTCAACTAACTGCCAACTAAAACTTTAAGCCAATTAATATTCCCCCTTTTTATGACAGATCTCGAGCCGGGACTGGACACAAAACATTTTTTGGCTGCTTAGAGGCGCTAATGAGGAGGGAAATGGCTGCGGGCCTTGAATTAAGGTCAGTTCAGTGAAAGACTCTTTTCAAATAAACCACTTCACTTTTATCGCACCATCTAAACAGTGAGTGAGGGGATAAAACGTGTAATTTTACTCAGCATACGACCTGAACATTACTTAACAGCCAAAAATGCCTGACTATCAGTAAACCCTTCTGTTTAGCATTGCGTCTCTTTCTGTGAGTCGACGGCCAAAAGCAATAAACAAAGCCAAGGAGGCAGATATAGTGTTAAAGCCACTCACCACTAGTCAGAGAAAACACATGTCACTCAGTCAGAGCACAAAAACAACACAATCTCAGCCACAGGATTGAGTGACGAGGAGACGAGCGTCACACACTCACCCGCACGGATCAAACTGAGCTGTCCAGAGATGCAACTCTTTTTTTGGGCCGTGTATCTTTCTTTGTTGTTTTGCTTTGTTAAAAATAAAACTACTAATAATAATATAAATATAAATAATATAATATAAAATAATATGGCTTAAAAATAATAATTGCGGGTACATTTGGTGTCCCCGCCTGACAATGGAGACAATAGTGTAACCTAATTGACATTTGTATTTAACTTTTGTCAAAAACTCCACTTGCTGGTGTAAATGCTAAGTAAACATGACACTTATGAAAACATGATTAAAAGGGCTTTAAATAACCCAATCAGTAATAAATTCTGTTTTCCTTTAGATTTTGTGGTAACAGAGTTGACGTTTTAAAAATGTAAGAGGTTTTTAGATTCAAATATTTTCTCCGAGAGACCACATATACTTTTCAGAGCTTCAGATCTTATCAGTGAGTGAAAGTGACATCATTTCCTGTAACTTTCAGAATTCTGAGAGATGATTCCACCAATTTAAAGGAAAATATGGTGTGGTAGTTGACAAGATTTGGAGACACACTTTTTTCTAAGAAATTATTGTTTTTTAAATACTTTAATGTTGTAGAATTCAGTAAGTAATATATATATATATACATTAAGGAGGTCAAACTAATAAAATACTTTGAAACAATCATTGCATTGTTTTTTTAATGCAGGAAATCAAGTAATAGAGGGTAAAAGGTTTTTAAATGTGTGGCCTCTGAATAGCCTACTAAAATAAATGAGAAAAAAGACTAATTAGTGACTAAATTAATGCTCATAGGATAAGACGAAACAACAAACATAAAGCAAAACAAACTGCAAACCAAGCAGAAATAAATAAATCAATATTACAAAAAAGCAAAAACAGGTTAAAGGCCATAAAAAGCGTATTCAAAACAAAACAAAAACAAAAGCAAGTGAAAATAGCTAAATAATAAAAAAAAACTTAGAAAAGAATAATAGGCTACATCAAATTCCCTAAAATTCTCAGACATAAAATACCAAAGTAAAACTAAAAAATAAACAAAGACAACACAAAACAAAGAAAAAACTACAACTTTATAATGAAATGCTAATTAACTCAAATTCTCTGATATAAAAATGCTAAATTAAAACAAAAGCCTAAACAAAGCAAAGCAAAATAGAACAAAAATGAAAACAAAATACTACACCTACTACACTAAAATGCTCAGACATAAAAATAAATTCATACAAAAAACTAAGCAAGTGCAGAGCAGAACAAAATGCAAAGCAAAAAAGAAAAAAAGAAACATTCTCAAATGCTAAGACATAAGAAAAACAAAACAAAAAAACTAACAAAAACTAAAACAACAACAAAACAAAACCTGAAAATAATAGACTACACCTAATTAACTCAAAATCACAGACATAAAAATGCTACATTAAAACAAAAGGCTAAACTAAACAAAACAGAACAGAAAAATTTAAAAACAAAATCTACATATACTTAACTAAAAGTCTCAGACATGAAAATGTGAAAAAATAAATATCTAAATAATAAGAAAACGATCAAATAAAATTAGCATATTAATAAGTTAATAGTAAAATAAAAAAGGCTCAAATTAAATCAAGGCGCAATCAAGCAAATGCCGATTCACATCCACTAAACCTGACCCTCGATCTTTGCTGCTGGACCTGTCGTAGTATGTCTGACAAAAGCAGTTGGACACAGGAGTGATGAAGCCCTGAAGCGTGAGTGGACTCTGTCAGGTCAAGGCTCTGGACACTGGACAGTGTTTCTGTCTGCAGCGCTTAATAGACAGCCAGAAGAAATGGCCTGTTTTGGCCGTTTTTCAATGAAATTACAAACAGCTTTGACACAAAATATTTTTTTTTCTTTAACATTTTGTAATTTATCATTTGTTACTGTGACAATAAATTCTGCAACATACGCAAGAATGTTTGTCTTTAAAGAACACATTCAGAACAGTCCATAAACATATGATTCAATCCTAAAGGTTACAAAGCAGCTGAAAAAACGACTATAAAATATTTTTACCATTATCCTTAAATAAATGTTATAGGTTCATCATTTTTAAGCCCATTTAGCATGCAGAGAGTTCATGATGGAAACACCAGTGACATTTAAAAATGATGGTTACATTTGACCTGACTTGTTAGAGAGCATGTGAAAACATAAAATATTGGCTAAAACGTACAATCTTTCAGGAAAACATTACTACTTATCGAAAGAAACATCACATAAAATGCGTACATAACATGTATTAACATACTTTTTTATTATTATTCTAAACGGGTATAGGGGAATAATTTATTATTTAATATTATTGTTTATTATCATTTATTTTACTATCACTACTTTTGTGAAATTATTACTTTTTGCGCATTTCTGCGTACTAATCAATTTTACATTGCAAGATCTAAACATATTTATGAATATTTTGATAAGAAGAGTACAAAAACGACATAATTTCAAGTCATAATGACAACACTTCACATTTCTTATCCTAGACATGCCACAGATCTCTTGTGAAGACGTTTGAATATTTCTCAGGTCAAACTCTGACTCCAATCAGAGAATCTGTCATAATTAACAGAAATACATCAGAATGAAGGAGGACAGTTTCTCTCTACAGCCCGATGATCACAGGCTCAGGTTTTGAAGGTCTTGAAGTTTCTGGCTTAACTCCAAACCTTCAGCTTTTCATCCTGAGCTATGAGGGCTTGTTTGTGATGCATGGCACTCACTCAAAGATAAACACTTTTAACTAGAGGCCATCAGGATTTTCTCTTTAAGCGCAGGACAAATACTTCCTTCCCACCCAGGGGAGGACTCATCAGCTTCATTAGTCTTTTAAAGTAAGTGTACACTAACAGATGTGTGAAGTTTGCCCATCTGTAAATCACACAAGCGAACGCCTCCGAGCTCTAAATCGTGAAAGCGGCTGACAGAAATCCAGGAACAGACTCACTCAACATCACATAAGCAGGATGTCAGACACTGAGAGCCTCTGTTCGGGAGTTATGATGTGAGCTGAAGAAACCTGCAGCGTCTGTGAGGCTTCACGGCTGTCGATGTGTCGCTCCGTCAGAAACTGTCTTTACAATTCATACTGCAGTATGTACTGAAGTATGGAAGGCCATTTCCACCACTGTGCTAAAAAAAATTAAAAAAGGTAATAGCGACTTTTTATCTCACAAATCAAATTTTTTTTCCACAGAATTGTGAGACTTAAACTTGCAATTGCGAGTTATAAATTGCGACTTTATGGCCCGCTTTCACAAACGGGCCATAAAGCTTAAGCCAGGACTAGGAATTAGTTTAATTAAGATATTTAAGCAACAAAAATGCCTTATAACAAAACATTACAGGTGTGCATCTTAACACAGAACAATGACACTGACTTGTTTTAAGATTTGTCAGGGCGAGATATTTTAATTTTGAGACAGCTCAAACATGCAATTTAGTCTGGGACTAGCTTAAGCCTTGTCTGTGAAACTGTCATCTTGCTATTCTGACTTATAAACTTGCAATTGTGATATATATGATATATATTGCGATATAAACTCGCAATTGCTAATTCTAAATTGCAACTTTATTTCTCACAATTATGAGGAAAAAAGTCAGAATAGAGCAAACTATGAAGAATATTGATTTTAATACAGACCACAAAACAAACATAAAAGCTCATTCGAAATATTAGTAAATGCTATGAAAGTATAATAAAACCAAGCTAAAAAACAAATTAAGTTTGTGATTTCTCACAAAGAAAAAAACTAACAAACAACAACAGGATTTTTATATTGTGTTAACAATATAGCATATTTCTGTCTGCGTGAACATTTATTGTTATATTATGGGTACTTTTTCACTTTTCGAACTGACCCACAATGTAGTCGTTCCCTGAGGGTCATAAATTAATTGAATTAGCTATAGTTTCCTGTCAAATCTAGAGCAATTTCAATCAACCAGTTGTAGTTGTGCAGCTGTGTAAAACCAAATTAAAAATACAAACAATAAATACCAGAACAGATCCACTAAACTGTGTATTAATTGAATACATGTTCAGGATGACCTACACTCTCACTAGAAACCTCTCAGCATCTCTCCAGCTAACCTCCTGTGGCAATTCATGATGACCTCATCATGTCTGGAGTATCCCAGAATGCTCTATTTCAAATCTCACTATGACTTTTAATGGAAGGCTCATTAGACCTGATTGAAGGCCCGTGGGATCTCCCTCCATTAAACTACAGCAGTAGATTGACCCCTCGAGTAGGAAACATCCAAAATCTCAACTGGGCTGTAGACAAAACAAAAGCCTCAAGACAGGTCTCCAATCTGCCACACAGCGAAGAGGAAACTAGATAAAAAACAAAACATTCCTATTTAAAGCTAAAATGTTAAATCTAAATGACAGAAGAATGTGGTGATGGCTTGTAAAGTTGGCCATAAAGTGGCCAACAAAGTTCATACAGAAAACAAAAATTCTTTAGTTTCAACAGCTTTGGAGTTGGTTGCATGAAACATGGTTAAAGTTAAGAACACCTTTAGACACCTATTACCGTTAGGGTTTTCTTAAAGGGATAGCTCATCTAAAAATGAAAATTTGCTGAAAACCTACTCACCCTCAGGCCTCCAAGATGTTAGATCAGTTTGTTTCTTCATCAGAACAGATTTGGAGACGTGTAGCATTGCATCAGTTGCCTATCAATAGATAATAAAAGATGTTAAATGATGTACTGGAGTGGTGTGGATTAGTTGTACAGTATATGTTTTTATCAGCTGTTTGTACTTTCGTTCCGACGGCACGGTACAGTGTCAGCAAAGTTTCAGTTTTGGGTGAACTACTCCCTTTCTTTCCACAACTAGGCACTGAATCCTAAACCAACAGGATGAGATTTTTTTCACTCTAACTAAGCTCATTACTTAATGGCTAATCTACACTTTGATGCATTAACTGACACTTTATATTGTTTGCTGTTTTTGATCAAGACAATGAAGCAAATATATTTCATGGACAGAATTTACATCCATTTGCATTTGTTATTCGGCCACCCAACAATGCTAGGCACTGACTGGGTTTTAAGGCTGCTGTGTTGCAGAGGGTTTAGGGAAGGAAGACCTGGCATCACCAACCACGTTAAACAAACCTCATTTACTCATTTACACTTTACTTTAGTCTGAAGAATGCACACTCTTCTGTGAAGCCTCATGTAACAGTCAAACAAAAAGTGAGGGCCCTTATTATGGTTTTTATCATATCTGATGCATAAAAGTGCTCCGATATGACCCTAAAGATTGATGAACGAGGGTAAAAACACACAGACATACTCCCTGCCTGCAGAATTTCGGACGAATTATCAAGATAACATCACCATTAAGCTTCTGCTGATGACATACTCCCTGTTTTCCCATTCCCTGTCACCGTTAGCTTTTAAAATCACAACTAGAACAAACAGGGTGGTGAGCAGAAGTGCTGGACGTCCGACTATATAATATAAACATCTGAAGACATGCGCTCATGTTAGATTTGACACTAAAAGCAAAGGGAAAGCGAGAACGTTGGACGGGCTCCTGAGGCCTCATGGCTCCACGCATCCCAATATTTGTAATGTTGACTAATTATTTCAAGAACAGATGATTTCTAATACCTCATTTCTTTTTTGGGGAAAAAAGCACTTTGAAGAACTTGTAGTGTTAGCACAGAGAAAGAGAGAGATAAACACTAAGATTAATCCTTTATTTTAAAAGTCATTTTAGAGTTATATGGTTTATAGCTTTATGTTGTCATGCCTGTATAAAATGCAAAAATTTGATGTAGCGATCCAATTTTTGCAGTACATATGAAAACTTTGCACGTTTGGAATATGGATGAATTAATATACATATTTGACAAAATCTGCATTCATACCATAGAGCAAACTGCGAACAATGCTGCATCTCAAAAAATACTGAAATATAGGCCAAGGTTATTTTTTGTAATCATCAATCATTCGACTACCTATTTATTTCGACACAAATTTGTGCTAAACGCAAAATAGCAAAATTTACTTTTCAAGATAGAAATTAAAAGCCAGTCAAATCTCATGAGAAAAGGGAACTATTTTACGAGTTGCAAATTTCATGGGAGTTCATAAAATCAGATGCATCATTTTTATTAAACAAAAACATATGAATTAGATTGTAAGAAAATATCCAAATTCCCAACCAAATCAAGTATGTTAAAGCACCACATGCTAAATTAAAAATAAAACATGTTAAAGTAACATGACAACCTAATATAGCACACTACTGATTGAAAAATGTGTTGCATTATGGGTATTTTGTTGTTACAAAAAGATTGAACCACAATGCACTTAGTTAAATAAAATTAGGATTTGCCGCAGTGACTTTAAGCTTATTGAGCTTAAGGGATAGTTCTAAAAAAAAGGTAAATTCTGTGATGTCGGTACAAATGGTTAAGACAACAAAAGTTAAGACATTGAGTAATTAATGAACGAATTTTCATTTTTGGGTAAACTATCCCTTCTACCGAACCCAGAATATTCCTTCAATCTGTTCACATTCAACACCTTCCGCACCACAAACTTTAATGTGGGAAAGCTAAACTGCATGTAATGGCCTCTGGCTCAGCCAAGCAAGACCAGACATTGACGAACCCACAAAGTAACGCAACAATGCGTGGAGGTAAACAATCTGAGCCGGCTGACGTTTTCTTCAAGTGCGTATGCGGCACAAACACACTCTCTATCCCGGTTCTGGATCAGTGGAGGCTGACACACCGCTAGGATAAACAGGAATGGAATCCATGAGACAGCTTAAAGCTTGACTCTCTGGAATGAAGGCGGGGGGTTGTAAAGCTGTCTTACGCAAAGGTGTCTTCTTACCTTCAGGCCGAGCGGAGAGGAGGGAAAAACCACATGCTGACCCGCTCCCTGCATTCCTGAGGGATCTAAATGACATTTTATGAGGAACGCACAGGCCCAAAGATCATCAAGAGTTTATGGCCAACAATAAACAACAATAAAGAAAAGCCGAGCTACGGAAGCCCGTGACACACGTCCTGTCTCGAAAGATTAGGGCTTTGGCCTTTTAAACCCACTCTCAGGCTTTTCCTCTCAACATCTCTCAGTCGCTTTTATGACCGAAGTTCTGGATTAATGCCACTGGACGGTGGTCGTTTCACACTCCATTGCTGCTATAAATCAAGCAGCTCAAACTCTGACCATACAAGTATCCCTAAAAATAGTTATTTTAGGATTACCTTGAATTGACATCAATAAGTGTGCTTTTGTTCAAGATGTGCTAGTACTCTCTGGTGACTGAATTAGCAAAAAAACACACTTTCTTTGATATACAAACCAGGATTTCAAAGGGATTTGGAGGTGGGTTTTTTTGCAACCGTATATCAACCCCTCAGATCAACTTAAGGTTTGAATACATTACTTTTGTGAAGACTTTTGCACCAATTTATAATCTTGAGTTGACGCTATAGTTGCCTTGAGTCAGAATAAGTAGATTTGAGTTCACAGTCTTCACAGAAATTTTTAGGCCTTTATTATCACCCGGGGAGGAGATGACAGTATCACTGAGCAAAGCTAGGTCTGCTCTATTATAAGCCAAAGAATAGGTCAGGAACAGGCCTCCGGTGCTGAGGAACTGTGGCAGTGATATATGCTTAAACTAACACAGTGTGACTGTAGATCAAATGCCAGGATAGACGCCTGCAGAGAAGAGTCGAGGGGTTTTCACTCAAACCCAATCTATGAGTGAATTATACAAATAAGACCTTGTCTAAATATTAATGTTTTGTGTATTTGCTGATGTATATCATACTGAGCATGTTAAGAAAGACCAGCTGAGCTTTAATACCATTTGACAAAAGTACAGTTATCCCCAAAAATTAACATTCTAATTTACTCAAACCATTTCAAATGACTTATTTTGGTTTGTGGAACAGTAAAGAGAATAGAAAGTCACTTCCATTGACAAAAACTAAACTTTTTTGTAAAGTAAAAAAACGTACTTTGTGTTGCACAGAATGAAGAAAGTCATACATGTTTGGAACATTGTTTTTGAACAACTATACCTTTAAAGTTTGAGTACACTGCTGAAGGAAACAAGCATATGCTGGGATGCTGCTTTAAGCTTGCCTTTTGCTGGTTTATTTTGGTTTAAGACAGTTGTCTTGCTGGTTTATGCTGGTCCTTTGCCAGCCTGTGATCAACATAAACCAGCATCACTGCATCAAAACACACCTACCCTGGCTGGCTGGTTTTAGCTGGGAGACCTGCTTGGTCTAAGCTTGTATAGGCTGATCAGCAGGCTGGTTTTAGAGGGGTTTTGGCCACATTTTCAGACTACCAGGCTGGTCTTAACATGGAATGATGAGCTAAAACCAGCTAAGACCAACCAACCAGCCTAGGCTGGCTTTAGCTGGGTTTTTTTTGTTTTGTTTTGTTTTTTTCAGCAGGGTTAAGCCAGCATATGCTGTTTTTTTTCAGCAGGATATAGTGCAGATTCAAGGTTTAAACTGATCATTTTATTACACAAAGTTAATATTTCCCTTTATCATTTAATTTGTAATGCAGTTAGCTACTTTCTCTTTAAAGTAGCAAGCTAATATGTCTCTTTAGAATACTTCGTAGTTTAACTAGCTAATTTTTTAGCTTAGCTTGTGAAAAACAGCATTTTTCAGTAAATTTGATAAAGACATGGCTTCAGAGTGTATCTTTATACACTTTGAATAAATTTTTTTATCATGTTGCTTGAAAGGTAGCTAGATATTTTCTCCTCGGGGTAGCATAGCTTAGCTAATGTCTCTTTAAAGTACATAATAGCTTAGCTAGCTAATGTTTTTGAGCAGATATTCATATTAACTTCATATTCATTCATATATCATTCACATATCATTCATATTTACACAATTATACATTTTTTGTCATAATATAACTTTCTCTTTAGGGTATTACAACTTAGCTAATATCTAGAGTACTTGACTAGCTTTTAAAATGTTCCTAAATATTTACACAACTTTAACAATTTTACTCAAGTAATGTAGCTTCTAGCTAGCCCAATGTCTCTTTAGGGTAGCTAGCTATAATGTCTCTGTAGAGTAGTTACTGTAGCTAGCTAATTTGAGTATCTTGTCAAAAACTGTAGATATCCAAGTACATTTTATAAAGACCGACTTCAAGCATGACAGCTTGAATGTTCCTGGAATGTCTTCAGTTTTGTTTATTTTCTTAGTGTTAAACACATGTAATGACTGACTGTTTCACAGATAGCAACCCAGAAATCAGAAAGCCTTTTACATAATTGAGATTTAATAGACAAATTGCTGCACAGTTGACGAAGCACTCAGGGTTATTATTTAACCAGCTGTGAAAATATGACTCAGGTTTCACTGAGAGAAGGAAAAATATTCATTACATATTCACACTCTCTGCCAAAAAGATCCAACTCACCTCAATTCTGCGTTTTATAACACAAACTTGATTAGAAAGACATTGAGGTGCTAATATTCTTGTAGCTAACATTCATTTATCACATGTATTTTTCCTACTACTATTTATGGTTCACTTGCACTAACGGCTAATGTTAATCCAAGCATAATGTGCTAAGATTGATGCAATTACATTACTTCCTCTCAACTCTTTGCCATCTTCTCTTGTTTATGAAGTGTCCTTTTATGTCTTCATCTTATTGTCAGATTTCTACATGTGCATTTTCCCATAAACAGATCTATTAAGTTCTCACTCTCACCAGCCACCTACTGCATGACAAATCCAAGACAAGCACAGGAGTTGCTGAAAGGTTGAAGTCGTTGGCAAATAGACCAATCAGCATCTGAGTCTTTGATAAGCAGCCCAGCGCAGAGGTCAGGCGCTCTCTGTGAGTGTTTGTAGGGGACAGCTTGACCTTAAGAGGTCTGGACAGCCATAACTCAGACTGAGAGGGGACTGTGAAGGGGGAAAATAGGATTTAAACTCCTCTGCCCTGACAAACGTTTCTTTTTTTTCTAAATACACACACAGTGTGTGACATGTCTTAATCGCACCCTTTAATTATAGATTTCAGTCTGTCAGCAAAGAAATGCAGATCTAAGACTGAGCTGAAATAGGCTTAGTTTAGTTGTTAGTCTTTTTAAAGGGCCAGTTCACCCAAAAAATATAATTCTCTCCATCACGCCTTTCCAAACCCATATGACCTTCAATATTCGCTAAATCTCCATAGAATTTATCTATGAGAATGTAAATCTCATTCACATTTCAAAATATTGAAATATGGTGGCATTTTCTGTGAATTACGACCAAAACTTTGGTCCATATGGCAAATTATTCTATTATTTAATTTTTTTGGCCATTGTATACAATGTTTCTGTAAAGTTGGTAATAATTTATCATTACTATTTTATGCAGTTACAAAATTTAATTTGAATTAAAAAAGTAAAACTTATTACTACTTGGTTAATGGCTAGTTAGTCACTAGTTCTAAATGCATGATACTTTTTGTCTGACATCATGAATTTAATTATGCTAAAAAAAAACAATTCTCCATTATGCAAATAATAAGCCTTTAAAAAACATTCACAAAGTTACAAAGTTCACTCCTCATCAAATGTACATAATCAGGCAGGATTTGATTTTTGGACCCACCTATATTACCCCTAACCCTTTGTTTTTCTAAAAACTCTTTCTTTTATGCTCACTCAATTAGTTCTGCCAATGAATCTTTCATTTAGCAGATTATTTCCAAAGTGGGTGTTGCATGTGTGAGCAGGACAAAAAGAAACAAGTTAGATTAATGGACGCCTTCTTGTAGGTTTCCGTGAGGAAATCTGTAACGTGTTACTCTAATTCAGCATAGCTAACCGATATCAATCAAATGTCTTTGTAACATTTAAATAATAATCCGAAACATCTCTCAATGCATAAAGGAAGAAATAACCATTTATTACGCACAATGGCTTTAAACAGAAAAGGGGGCACTCATACAAAGAATGGTGGTTGAGTATGACCTTCAACCTTTTCTCTCTAAAATCATGTTAATGGGCATGTGTGAATAGTCTGAAGAGAACAACTCTGTCTGAATGTGCTTTCACACTTCACAGTTCAAAGCTGGACTCAGACGGAGACCAGTAGTTTTTTTTTTTTTTTGAATTGTGAACATGCGCTTGGTTAGAACAGCTTTTAAACGTTGCCTTAAACGTTGTGCGCTGAATAATTGAAAAGAGAATGGGAAGCTTTCTTCAGTCACAGAGGGCTTCAAACTCCACATCCAGGCTGGAGTCTGGAAGTCCAGACATTGTCCAGGAGTTCTGATCGGTATTCTGTGAGCGACGCTGCCTGTGTAAAGTGGTACTTGTGAAAGAAAAAGAGGAAGAAAGAGAAACACGGAATGAAAAAGAAGGGATTCTTTTATTTTTTGCATTCACAGACACGTGGGTCTTGAAGCATTTTAGGCAATGACTGGGGGTCAGTAAAGTGGCAAATCCCACCTGATTACCTGATTAAGATGCCACAAAAGTAAAATTAGATTTTCCATGATCTCTCTATCACCCTCATAGAGCTAACATGCTGCAGTGTAGTGGTGTAGCTCTAAAGTGGCAGGTCGAAAGTCCGTATCTTCTAAGGAAGTAATTAAAAGAATACAGTAAGGAAGTTTTTCAGAGTTTATTTCAATTGAGTTATCAGGAACAGGCTTTAGAGATATCCAATGGTAATAAAGTCCAGGAGTCCAGAGCTCAGAGCATTCAACACAATCTGTGTGTAAAAACACTAGGGGAAAAACGCCAAAGCCTCTAATCCAACCATTAACACACACACACACACACACACACAGAGACTCTTAAATAAAGCTGTGTTTGACAAGTGGCCAGAATTTCTGTTCCTTTTGACCAGTTTAGTTCCCCTTGTTAATTTCTTTGAATAGTCTGTTTTAGACAAGGTCTGTTTAATTCAATTAACTTTTTTTTAAAGAAATCAGTGTTTAATGTTAAAAGGAGACCTGCAAGCTAACACACGACATACCAGTTATGTAATTTATTGTCATCTCCACATTTAAGAAGTGCGCAGACAATATAAGGTCGGACAGTATTTTGCAACAAGTAATTCATTTTAGAATTGTGACACTTAGATATAGCTTACATAACAGTCGTAAAGTCGGGTGTGTGTGAGATGACAGATAGATAGATAGATAGATAGATAGATAGAAAGATAGAGATACTTCACATTAAAAAAATAAGCACTAAGGAGTATTACAGATAGTAACTGATTTTCTGAATGTAGTTGTGTGGAAACATATATAATCTTTTTCAAACATTTATGTTTTACTTCTCAAACATTTATTTTCTCTAATCAGTGAAACATTTAGAGGTTACAAGTTCGAATCTGCAATTAACATGATTTGAGCCTTTTTTTCCATTCCAGTTCATTAGAATGTAAACCTGGATTTTGGACCCACCGGTCCTTGTCTGGATCTGGCTCTTGACATATCTGGTCTCAGTCTAGTCATGACTTCAGCTCTAGTTTTAAGACACAGAGGAGCATTTACGTTTCCAGATGCAGGAAATTGAAGATGATTCATCAAAGTCAAGTAACACAGATTGCAGGCCAGTTTTACTGAATTTGGCTGCTGTTTGTGAGTGGCTTGACACATGCATAGGGCAGCTGTTCATATGATACAACCTTGGCAGTAATCTCAGAAGTGAAGTTGTAACAGCTAACTGTTTCGGTGATTAGAGAAAATCATTTTTTAAAACTAAAATCTAAGTGTTTAAACAGACGTTTCCACATGTTCAAGAACAACCATAAACGCTTTATAGCCACGACTTCATCAACTGTAAAGACATTTATAGGGGAAAACTAGATGTTGAACTAGCTTTAACATTTTCTTGGTTCTAAAGTGTTGGTAGGCAGTTCGTCCTCAAAATCCTCAAAACTCTTATTTACATCTGATAATGACTTTAGATAAAACGATGCCTGCTGAGACACACTGCAGAGTGTTAAAGTAGCCTATCCTTTCTTCATGATTAGATAGTGTGAAAAACACAGACTAACCTCTCACACATTTAAAACACACATTAAAAAATCTCTGGCCTGAAAAATCAAATCATCCATGTCTCAACAGAAAACTGACATTCTGTGTAGATGGCAGAGATTGTTGGCGCCAGATAGAAAGCAGAGATCTGAGATAAACCTCTGCCTGATAGCAGCTCTCTGTCCATTGTTATGGTACATGACTGTTTATTATTGCTTCTGTAGTAAAGATAACTAAAGATGTCCCTCTAGTAAACATGAGGATCTGCAAACTCTAAACATTTTCATTCATACAATGTCAACATCAGCCACGTTCCGGCCAATATTTTCCTCAGAATACCCAGAAAAAAATTCAATTCTTTAGAAACATTAACTATTATCTTATGTTGTCTTATTTTATGCCTCTACACATCACCCGATGTGTCAGAATTAAACAATAGCATCAAAAACAAAAGTTCACTGGTAAAGTATTTAATAAAATGAAATAGGTGGTTTACTAATCTTAGCTGGTTTGCTTTCCCAGCTGACAGGTCCCTAAAATCTATCTAAAACCATCAAACAAGACCAGCCTAACCAGCTGAAAGAGGCTAGACTATCATTAGCATAGTGCTAGCATCTGGCATTTTAGCTACCATATTTGTGTAAAAACATCTATTAAACATCTGAAAAAGAGCAAATGTACATATTCAAAACTTAAAGGCTTGAAGTTCTGATCACACAAAACTCACACAGAAACATGTGCCTTGTTGATAGAAGACAAATGGAAAAAAAATATGTTCTAAAACATGTTTGATAATGTCCGGCTGGATGGAAGCAAAGTCTGAAGCTAAAAAAGTCTGTGACTGTCATACACTACCCGATTTTCTGTGGAATCTGTCAGCTTTAATCTGTAGACCGACCAAATGAGACTGTATATTTCACATTAGCAGAATGGTAAAAACATTACACGTTTAAGTAGCTAAACTTTACCTTGCATGCTCGATTGACAAGCTCATATTCTTCTAACACACCGTTTGCGGTAGTCTCGTATGTAAATATTTGCCCCCCAAAACGATCATTAGTGGTAGGTTATGAATCACAAAACTCGTTAAGAGGAAGAGTAAATAAACAGCAGGGAGACCAGGTGGAGGAATGTGTGTGTGTGCATGAACAAAAGTCTATATTTCAGTCACCACACCAGGACTGCTGTAGCAACACACCCTCACCCAACTACCTGAGAGTATTTTTCTTGTTCGGGGCAGTAAAATGTGTCTGGGAGGAAGTCATTAGGATGATGTGTTATCCAAGCTCCAGATGAGCTCAGAGTGTTTATTACTTGCTAGTTTAACTGACCGTCTGATTGCATCTACACATATGCAGGCCGTGTTGCCTTGAGATGCTTTATATCCCCTGCAAAAACATTTGCTAAATTATGATCTATTTATCACCCAAAACAACAAACTTCTAAGTTACCCTATGACCCCCTGTTGTGGTTGTTTGCTCTCTGTAAGTGCTTCTTGAATGAGCTTAAAACATTTAAACAGTAGAGTAAGATCTCTAGGAGTTCTTCTTTAACAAATCCCATACAAAAGGTATGAGATCCTTTATTTTGTGAGTTGACAGTTAAAGCCATCTTGACAGGGGTTGGGGAAGTGTTAAGGCAAACCACAATCTCTCAAATGTGTTTGTTGGTATGACAAAAACAAACATTTACCTGAGCACAAAAGCCACTCCATCTCGAAGGCAGCTGCTGTGAAGAGTTTACAAAGGCTTTGGGAGAGAGCATGGTGGTCTGGGAGCCATCTCTCTCTTTTTTCCCCGCTTTTTCTCATATTGATCAGGATTACCTTGTTATTTCATCTGCTGAAAGCCTCCCATCATTTTTCTGAAAGCCTTCAGTCTTCGGGCCGATTTCTCCATTGCATTTGATCAAATGGCCTAATTAGGCTTAAAAATATGATAATGCACTTCTGTTAGGTGGTAAGGGTTTCCAATTGGTCATTACCACAATTAGGTGGCTAAAGCAATTGATCTGCTAGCAGTTGGTGGGAATGAAGTGAACCTATCTTGGTCGAGTTTATTAGAGATGCTAAAAAACCTTGGTTAAGCTTGTAGGCGTCTATAGTCCTTATTCCAAATACCGTATGTCATGTACCACTGTTGGGGTCCGCAAACTAGGGTCTCATATATCATTTTATGATTCAGAAGTGTGATCAAGATTAACCCTATGTGTTCGCTTTGGACTGTTGTTAGTTACTGTTACCAAACTGACGCCAGTTCTATACTACTTCGATAGTCTACAGTATATGATATAATGCCATTAAAGTGTGGACTTGAACTGGAAAGCAAGGTGAGAGTGTGGGATTTGGCGTGGTACCTTGATCTTACATGGGAAGAACCTTTTCACAGTCCTAGAACTATTGGTGGAAATTCCCATTTTGGCGTGTTCCCACCGCAGGAACTAGGAACATATTTAGTTCTAGGAACTCTATTGGGGGAACTAAATTAGCTTCTACAGGAACTACCAGTGACATAAGTGTATGCTGATTTGCCAAACGCATACGAAACACCGGCTCCGCAGAACTTGGAAAGCAATGATAACGGTATTTACCTGTTGTCTGCATTGTTGTGTTCTTTTCTCAGCTACAATGATCTGTAACACTGCAAGTTGTCATAGACCTAGGACAGTCAGATTTTCATGCTCTTTCAGTTGCATGAATTGTGCGTTTCTGTTCTAGCTTCATTATCACAAACCCACGACACGCAACAATGAACAGCTCCAATCACTGCATCCTCCATTCACTGATTGTTGACGCTGTAAATGCTGCAAATAAAGACATCACTGTCAGTCGCTTTAGAGTTCCTGCTGCGGGTGTGAATGCAATCAGGAAAACGGCCGAAAGAAATATTGCTTCTCTAGGAACCACCATGCTGTTTCTAGAACTGCGCAGTTTAAAAGCCTAGTTGATGTGTTTGGGGTCCTGTCTGAGCTCGCTAACCCCCACCGCTCCACTAAACATGATTTTGAAGGAGCCCCATAACAAAATTTGTGCAATGGGACAAGAATCACTAGTGAAGTACAAGCAACAGAGCAGCTACCGACTGTTTTGAACTCCACCCTTTCCTTTCTCCAGTTTTATTCCCTGTCATCTTCTCAGTAGGAGCATTCCTGCAGGCTTAATGGCACTTGTCGTGAGACAGTGGGTAAGGGAGGGTTGGAAAGACATTTTGTGATGAAAGTCAGGATTGAGAGAGACAGGGGGATGGGGTCAGTGGTCAATCCACCCCTGCACTCTGGCCTCTGTCACCCTTTCTCCACGCCATTGAGTTTATCTGTCAGCAGATGGCAAACCCACCCGCATACTGTTGATTCAGGCAAAGACACAAAACAAACGGAGAATTCACCTCGTGCTTAGACCTGCTCACCCGTATCCAAGACTGAATGTGTCATTCACCTTCGGCGCCCCGAGTCGCCCTACCACGTCCACGCTTTGGTGACATATTGTGCCGAGTAGAAGACCAATGTGAGTAACGCAGAACTTTGGGCTTCATTAGGGTGATTTTGGTTGACTGAAAGCTCCCTTTTGAACCATCAAATGACAAATGGGGCTCCCTACAGTCTCATGGACTTCACAGATACACAACAAAGGCCATGTGTACGCAAGTTCACATTTAGTGCTTCATTTGGGGAAAAGGTCAACATCATGTGGACCCTATTCCACATGCTTAATTTGTGGTACTCTTCTTGACACTTTAGTGACGTAATGCTGGGGTATCCAATCCTGCTCTTGGAGGGCCACTTGCCTGAGCTCCAACAGACCCGCCTAGAAAAAGACTTTTATGAGCTGGTTCAGATGTGTTTAATTAGGGCTGAAGCTAAACTCTTCTAGAAAGAGGCCCTCCAAGATTAGGACTGGACAGCCCTAAAGTATGCAAAAGTGTGGACTTTGAAAAAAACAATGCATAGAGGGTGTGTCAAACATCTCTGCTGTGAACCGTGAATATGCTTAAGAGAAGGCCAAAAACTGTCTACATCCTAGACCCAGGCCCAACTGAGTACGATCACTAAAGATAATTAATATATGGCTAAAGATCTCAGCATGATAAACAGGATGTGGCCAGTACGAGAAATCTCTAGCTCTCTTGTGACCAGAGCATTGCCAAAGTAACATATCATGGAAATATTAACCTGATGGGCATAGCCAAGGTCACCATTAGCAACTATTTTAAGACTAACTTTATCTTTGTCATAGTTACGCACTCCAGGGATTGAGGAAGACTAATCTGACCTTGGATAGAAGAAAAAATTAGCAAGTTTGTTTTTAGATGAGGGGGACTGTTTGAGAATTATTACTGCAAGGGTCAATTACACACAAGACCAATGAGGATCTTCGTTTGAATTAGAGCCAAATCATCTACCATGGTGGTTTACATGCCTAAAATGTCTGAACTTTGAAATGCCCCTTTTCAGCAGAAAAAGCTTGTGAAAATAGGCCAATACTCTAAGGATGCATAACTCTTTTTTACCCTTTGCAGAGAAAAATCAATGAGAGATTTGCTTGGATGGGATGGTAGTTTACCTCACAGAGAGTTCAAGCATGCCAACCTCTACCACTCCTTTAGGGACAGGAAATGTCACCCAGAGGCTCATAAAATTAGATGTAAGTAGCTGAGTAAGGAATTTAGAAGGCAAAAGTTTCACACGTCCCATTTCCCAAAGATTTTTCACATAATACACGTAACACATAAAATAAGTTAATTTAGATTTTTATGGCAAGTATTGGTATAGTTAGAGCAATTGTAATATATTATCATTAACATTCAGTCACCCATATTATTCCAAACTTTTAGGGGACACAAAAGGGTTCTTTTTCTTAAGAACTGCACTAGCTTTTCCATGCAATTAATCCATGTGGTTACTGAAAATTTCAAGATTCATAAAAGACAAAAATGCCCCCTTAAAAGTTGTCCATATGAGTCTTGCATAATATTACTATATTTCAAGAAATGAGGGTGAGTAAATGATTGCATAATTTAATTTTTTGGGTTACATAATACTTTAAGAGCAAGAATGAATATTTACACTTAGGTCATTTAAAAGCACAGACAGGAACTACGGTGGTATATACAGGCGAGCCTCTTGTGTTTCTCTTGTTGGTTTTGCTTTGTTGGTTCCCAACGAAGCAGCCACTTCACCATCTGCTTCTGCATTCAGAGGAACACAAGCCCTGAAGTCTGACCCTGAGGCCTGGGATGTGGGGACGCAGAAAACATTGCCGGACAATGGTTCGGCCAAATGACCTTCTCCCACTTCAAAAAAAGCCCCAGCACCAACAGCCTGGACTCATCTACTAATGGCCTCACCTCTATTACTAGAGGAAAGAGCCCTCGTCAGTGCTTGTTCATCAAACCATGTCCTAGAGTGCATGCAAACAATGGCAAAAATAAAATGTTCAGTCAAATTAGTGAAAACAGCCTCAATGGAGACACTTTTGATGAAACCTCAGAGATACCACGTGTCTACAGAGACAAAGGAAGTGTGGGAGATTTGGAAGTACAATAGCTTGCTTAAAAACAATATCCTCCTAAATTTACTGGCAAGATTTACCTTTCCTAATGAGAATGAAATCGGTCAGTACAAATAGTTTTTATCTGAATCAGCAAACATCTGTTTGGAACAGAGCTGAGGGAAAGATAAACGTTACTTAAAATTTAAAGTTGTTCAGCTATAGTCAAGTTGCTCTTTGAAAAAAATAGTAATTAGAATCTAAACAATACCTAAATAAATACTAATGTATAAGACGCAAAAACACATATAAGATCAGAGTCAAAACAATGGAAGTCTTTACCTTGATCAGACAGAAAGTGAGAGTTTTACAGTTGCATTTACCATCTGGCATCCATCTTTACAGCAGCCTCAATCAGACGTAAATCACTCGTCTTGTTATCCGGCTGTCGGATTGAGAGTGGATCATGTTTTCAGTGTTTTCCCAGAAAAGCCAGGTGTTGAGAGGCTGACACTTTAAGAGTGCTTATAGGTGCCCATTACATTTCAAAATGGCCGCCAGAGATTTGAGAAGCAGCCAGCATCAGCTAAATTACCAACAGGCCCAGGAATCACAAAAGTAAACGTGTGCAGCATAGAAAAATAACTAATCTAAATGCAACTGAAGTCATTTTGACAGCATCATTTGTCAACATTTTTCATTTATTTGCGCAGATGCCTCTTCTTCGGATGTTACATTCCAACTCGAAACACAACATATGGCTAAATTTCAGACTTTGAAAACTGTGTTTACTATAACAACTCAAATAGTGTCTGAGTGCATCCCTGCAGAGCAATGTCCAAAATACAAAACGGTTGCCAAGTTTTGAAGAAAACCAATGAACCAATGAACCAATGAAAAAAAGTTTTCCTAATTTAATTGAAATACCACAAATATGACAACAATAAGCATACAGTGCATTTTTCTGCAATTTTGACTCAACTTTGAAGAAGTAAAATGCAGGTTTTAGGCAAGTAAAATTTGATGGTCTTTAAGGGCTCCTTGCTGTTCAGTTCAAACAAAATGAACACCTTAAAAACTATTTTAATCTAAATGACATGCAGTCATTGTCCATCATTACACATGTAATGCCGCTATGGGTTAAATGATAAAAGGGTATAGACCACTTGTTGCTGCAAGTGGAGGAGATGAGAGCGTTCGGAGCATCAAGGGAAGGCAGAGTTCTGCTCTGATGAACATGCAGCACCTGCTTCCAATTGCAGCTTCTTGACTGAGCAGGAGGAAGTTCCTCCTCCCTGATTATATCACAGAAATGTGCTTTTAATGTGTCTGTCCTCCATTTCAGCGCTGAGAAGGAAATGTAATGCTCTGTAATGAGCCTCATTTTTCTTTGCTTGATGGAGAGTGGACAGACAAAGCACTCCGGCTCAGAGGAGCATGAGTCCTCACCACAAATAAGTTTATTAGGAAGTTTATGGACCCAATATTAGCCTAACTGTGTCAACAAGAATCATTGTAATGCAATATAACACAATGTAATGAATAGATATATATATTTCAAAAATAATATAATATAATAATATATAATACATTTTAATTTAAGATTATTTCATGCTATTATTTTTATAAAAACATGTTGCCAATTATTGGTAATACACACGTTTTGAATACAAATAATTAATAGAATAGAATGGATTTTTCTTTCAGAAATGGTTGACTTTTTGATAATTTTTTATGATTATTTTTTTAAGAAAATGCAGGATTATATTTAGCAAAATATAGTATTATTATTAGCATTTTTGTCATTAGCATCTTTGACGTTTTTAGGTAACTTGGAAATTACGAAAAACAGAACATAGAATATAAATAATTGTCCCAGTATTGTTGATGTTGTTGTTAATAATACAGCCTGTCCTCCAACAAAAACGACTCTATAAGTCGTTTCTGCAAGTACCTTATTACGACCTATATTTACATTTTAAAGGTAAGCACCCTCTAGTGGGCGTAAAAATAACGACTGTCATATTGCATCTGTCGTTACACTGATCTCACGGTGATTAAAACATATTTTACTAGGTTTTAATTTGTACAAGTGACCACACATACCCACTCCTAAACCTACCCGTTACAAACATTGTGCAAAATCATGATTTATAGGGTTTTGTGAAAACATGTTCTCTGGGTTCAAACCCATGATCACATGATCACATCTCATCTTATAAAGCATCTCCCTACAAACTGAGCTACACCAACCCTGAGTCATATGGCCGATAAAACAGTACAAAACATTAATATGCAAATGTTCTGTTGCCGATAGGGTCGCAATTGTAGTATACGATCTGGCCGTATTTCACAGCTATTGTAGAACCGACCCATACAGGCGTATTAGTTCTAGGATATGTTGCAGCAATAATATTAATACAATATTATACAACTATTTTTATATACATTTGTTGACGTCTTGGCAATAGATCTGCTATACTCTGTTCACGCACTTTTGCAGTTGTTTGACAGCTGGAAAAATACAGTTATCTTGCCTTTCTTAACTCCTACTCAGCATTTGAAATTTACTGTCAATTAAAACACACTTCCTACACTGGTTGCTACGCTTCCACCAACAACAAGCCAAACATGAGCGTAGACGAGCGCTCGCCCTGCTGAAGAACTAAACCTGATGCCATGCGCCCCGTCTCGGCCTGCCACGATCTTCACCAACTGTCAGTCAAAAGGGAATCTCAGGACAACATTCCCCAAATTACTGACTCTCACCCCTTCATTCTCACCGATGGCCCATAATCAGAGCATTTAGTGTCACCTCTTTGTCACATAAGATGATTTATGTTCTTTCGATGGCTCAGATTTGGAATATCAAGACCTTTAATCTGGTCTACTTTGTTAAGTAATACCTAGAGAAAGCTTTTCAGTAGCATTCCCATTCCAATCCTGAACACACAGAGCTGATTTTAAACGCCCGTTAGTAGATAAAGATGCTTTTTAGGTCTAGTTGTTATATGACATCGACCAGCAGGGGCTAACAGGAGGACATGTTACCAGACTAAACCTTGACCCTAATGCATTTCAGCCATACGGCCCTGAACAAGCAGACAATGAGCCCCCTCTGCCCCGACATCAGGGTCCATGGAGATGGGGCAAAATTTAAAATATGCACTTGACAAATATCTGCCGTCTGCAGAATGGAAGTGTGGTGTGGGAGTTTCTGGTCTTTTGTTTTATTGAAAGAAGGAAAAAATGCATATTGGGGGGCTGCCAGAAGCAGACACACAATGCCGTAAAGTAAACGTCTCGCCATCACTTAAAGGACCTTTTTTTTCCCTCTCACAAGCACAGTTTTAAAGAAAAGACTCACTGGGTGACTGGCGAAAAATAACACAGGGGACATCGGACAGAAAATAAGGCATGTTTTACACATCAAACTTTAACTCTAATGTGTATTTGATATCACAATCATAAATGAAGAAGGTATTTGTTCAAATGTGTCTTGTTTTTCATCCATACAATGAAAGTCAGTTTTGGACCCAATTCACTTTCATTATACAGACAAAAATTGGAAAAAGTGTTACATTTGATATCAGATTCATAAATGTATCATTCCATACAAATTCAAGTAATTCATCAAGCTCCAGCGTGGATGCCAGATTTCAGTGAATAAGTTAATAAATAACAAAAAGCTATCTTTCATTAGACTTATAATATAGAGCAATAACCGTATGCACTGCTTTTTGGTATTACCACGGTGCACTCTTAAGTGATTTTTGGAGTTTCAAAGCTTCAGACCACATTTTTTGTAATTAGATGGAAAAGAAGAACCCCCAAAAATATATTTTAAACAATAAAAAATACGTGTGAAAATTTTTTGTCTGTATAATGAAAGTGAATGCGGTCCAAAACTGACTTTTAGTGTATGGACAAAAACAAGAGAATTTTGCTTTTCATTTTTCATTATCCTGTTAAGATATGTGGCAACATTTCAAATGCATGCATTAAACATTAAAACGCAGAATAAATGCAGCCTAGAAGACTTGATGCGTTTTCCTTTGGCTGTTACTCCAAGGAGTAATAAAGAAGCGAAAAAGCAAAAAGGGTTCTCTCTTTGTTCAGAGCTGCTCTTGTAAACCTGGTCTGGGTGAAGCGATTAGACCTGGTCTATAGGGGGTCTTCTCATGCAGACTTGACTGGAACCAGCTGAGACTCCAAAAGTGTTAAACTGATAACTACCCCCAACACGAGACCCCCCAGCATACGCTGTTTACACAGGATGGACTTTCCCTTATCTGCTTTGCATCTGATCACTGGAAACCTTTTCTTTAAAACTCACAGCTCTTTTTCACATTCACTTCAGCTGACCTTCAAGACACTTTCGCTATTTCATACCCTTGCCTTGTTTTTAGAGCAAAACCAACTTTACTGAACAGAAAAGAGTGAAAATGTTCCTTGAGGTGTTTTTCTTGTCAGGTTCAACACTTAACCACTTTTGTGGTTGTAAATGATTGTAATGTGGTTGATTCATTCGTACTAAACAATATTTTGGCTTGACTGATAAAAACGGTAAATGTAGATGTTTCTAAATAAAGAACATGTTTAGATTACCTGGAACTGCACTTATTTTACCATTTGTTAAATTTTCCTGAAATTTTTCCTTGATCACACAGCAATTCATACATATTTTACGAGCTGGCTAATTCATACAAATTCATACGACCTTACGAATTCCAACAATTTTTGCTAAATCATACGTATTTTACGAGTTGCCAATTCGTATGAATTTAAATGACCTACACCTAACACCGCCCCTAAACCTACCCGTCATTGAGGCCTAAGACAAATCTCACAAAGAGTGAGGTCGTACGAATTTGTACAAATTAGCACAAATTTGCCACCTCGTATGAATTGGTCATAATACCGTGTTGGATTATCATATAAGATAAAAAATTTATAAATTTTATAAAAATTCAATAAGTTTGTTTGTTTTTCTTTCTCACAAAATATAGAGCAATAATAGTGCAATAGTTGTATGCACCACCATTTGTTCTTTAATGGTGCTTTTGTGTCATTTTTTTTGAAGTTTTAAAGCTTCATTCCATATTTATTGTAATACAGTTAAAGTAAAAGGGATCCAAAACTGACTTTCGTTGTATGGACAAAAAAAGAGAGACATTTTCTAGAATATCCAACACAGTCTCAAGACCAATTCCTACATATCTGTTTAAACCCCAGTGACGGATAGGTTTAGGGGCGGAGTTAGTTGTAGGTCACTTGTACAAATTCATGCAAATTGGCAACTCATTAAATACATATGATTTAGCAAAGACCTTATGAATTTGTCCTAATTAGCCCCCTCGTAAAATATGAGAATGGGCTGGAATATCTTCTTTTATATTCCACAAGAAGACAGAAAGTCTCATAGATTTGGCTTTCGTTTTTGGATGAAATCCATCAAGTGATCCACTGGAAAGATCCAACTTGAACGTCAAGATTTTGGTGAATAAGGACTCTTAGACTCTTAAGTCTTTTTCCTCACATAAAGCTATCATTTGTCTTCATTAGACTTATATAGAATATAGAACATAGCCATATTTTGGTGCTTTTATGGTGCTTTTGAGCTTCAAAGAGACAAGCTTCTTCACAGCGTTTTCAAAGAAGAACCATTTTTGTTTCCAAAAAGAACCATTCAGTCAAAGGTTCTTTTAAGAACCATCTCTTACCTTTTTAGAATCTGAAGAACCTTCTTACACCACAAGCTTTTGTGAAGGTTCTTCAGATGTTAAAGGTTTTTTACCATACCATTTAGACATAAATGTTCTTTTATGGCATCGTGAAGCACCACTTTTCTTTTTTAAGAGTGTATAAACAATGTTGTGTACCATACACACAATAAAATATTACAATTCTATAAACATTTTGTCTCACTATTTCAGGAGGGTTTGTTTCCATGAACTGCATGGCCTCACGTTTCTCCCCAAAAAGACTGAACGGTTGAGCGACTTGTTTCAAAGTCTTATAGAGAGTGATTATGTTTTTATTTGTTTGCCGCCATAGAGACCAGCAGAGGGAAGCCTTTCATCCCTTTATGTCCTTCCTCTTTTCAAAGACGACAAAAAGTTGTCCTCTGATTCCTAACACACATCTCAGCCTCTCAGTCTGAGCGTAATAAACTGTGCGTGGGTATGGTATGGAGCGAGTCTCTAAGGTCAGCGTTTGTTTTGCTAGGATTGAGTGCTACTACACACCTGCTTCTAGTTGCCTATCCATGAATGCACACTCGTTCTGATGACTTGAAGTTTGAGAACGGCTCGTGGTAAATGTATATTGCTTCATCGGTTTGTGTTTCTTTGAACATGCTTCCCTTTTTTGTAAGAGTTGGATGTTCAGTATATTTGTATTAACTGAAATAACGAATGGATGTAAATAATCTCCCTATGAACTGTTGGATCAACAACAGTCCATCATCACGTTCATTAAAGTTCATGCTAAATGGAAATTAATATCGCAAAATCTAAAGAAACAAGCTACACGGATGAGAGATGGAAACCTACTATACCACTAATGTCAGGGAAAAATCATCAAAAGCAATTTTAAGCACAGTATTTTTTTATCATGTAAGCATATGCAATTAAATACAGCCAGCTGTAGGAGAAACAATATTCCTTTAACTATACAAATTTATTTGTTAATATACATACATATTATTTAATATATTCAATTAATATTTTTAATAAATTATAAATGAATGCATGATTAATCGCATCCAAAGTAAAAGTTTTTTGTTTAATGTGTATATTTATTATGTATATATAAATACAAACACATATATGTGTGTATTTTAGATTAAAGATATGTATGTATTTAAATATACATAAATAAACAGGACATGCACATTAAATATTATATTAACACAAACTTTTATTTTGAATGTGATTAATCACTATTATTTATTTATAAATATACTTTATATTTTAAAAATACATTTATTTTATATATTTTTTCATATTCTATTTGATTTAATAGTCTATATTTTGTATATTCTAAATTCTAATAAATATAAGTAAAATAGATAGTATAATAATAATAATAAATAAATTATATATATATATATATATATATATACATATAATTACAAAATACATGTAATAATATTTACATTTTTATTTTTACAAATACATATTCATTAAAATATGTTTTTTACTTGTATTTTATTCAGATCTTACATGATATCACAACTTCTCAATTCTTGTCATTTTATATTGTGTTATATAATTATATATTAGAAATAGTTTAACTTTCATTTAACAAAATAATATAAATTATCATGGCTAAGACTTTACTAAAATAGTAGCTTTGAGTAATGCTTTAAACATTACTACAAATAATATTACAGGCATTGTGCATTAGTAAATTGCTGTCTCTCATTAATTAATTAATGAATTAGTTAATTAATAATGAATGTTCTCTCAGTGCCCTTTGCCTAAAGGTACAAGTCAAAAGTGCCACATCTCACCCTAGACTAATTTTCTGCATAATAAATGTAGTGAGATGCAAATAAACAAAAATATAAAGTGATTTATTCACCGTCCTGCGTCACACATTCGTCTTCAGTTGTCCGTCAGCTCTCTGTGAGAACAAAGAGAAGGAAAACGTTTCTCTGAAACACGAAACCTGAGGATGTGAAGCGTGCCCTCTGCCCTCTAAAGTGATACAAGTTGCTGAGTTGTCGCTTATAGGTCAGTAGTGATGTTTAGTGATCTTTTCAACATCCTCCCGCTCACTTGCACTCCGCAAAGGCCAAGGGTTGAGATCAACAACTTGAACATTAAAACAAGGTTTACAAATATCAAAGCCAGAAACAACAACAACAGCGAAATTCAGATCACTTAAAAGCTACAAAATCTAAACGTTTGATCTCAGATCAAAAGGGATCAGTAAAGTACATTTATTTCAACAACAAAGAAAATATTTAATGTTGTTTCTCCTCCTGAGGTATTGTTTGTTACACATCACTCCTGTGACCAAATATTACGAATTGTGAGGCGTTTGAAGTGTCGCTGCAACCAAACAGGCTCCTGTGACATCAAAAACATATAATTAATGTAAAGCTTGTATACTATTTTGTTTCACGCACACGTTGTTTGCACCTCGGCCGGCTGCTTGATAACTATCAACAGCCTTTAAAGTTTACGGGCTGTTAAGGGGTTTGCTGCTGCCCAGTCTCCCAGCGTGAGGCTCTGAATGCAGCCTGATAAAAGTGTAACGCAGTACTTCTCTTTGAAAGCTCCTTCAGCAGACACTGTTTTATAGACACTCGCAGGTCTTGGTCTGTGCCTCTGTTTGTCTTCGCCTTGTTATGGATTGGACAAGAACTCTGTTACTAAATCAATGTATTATATGATGTGATACCCCTATATAGCGATACCAAATGTCAGGCCAGGTATTTTACGGCACACAAATGCGAATGAAATTTAAGAGGTTTAACAGAGCAAATGAATACAATTTTGTAAAATTTTCTTTGCGCAACTGTATCATATGATGTTAGCATATGCGAAATTTTAACGACAATTTAATGAAGCTGTTATTTTTGGTAGCTTTTTATTTTGTTAACACGACAGCTGTTTTAAATGAACACATATACAGTGGTGGCCAAAATTGTTACAACACTTCGCATATTTGGTTTCAGTTGTTTTTGTTGAATTGGTCATTACAATACCCATTAAACTAACTATTGATGGAAATACCTGCGACTGGAACATTGAAAATGATGGACTGCCACCTCAGACCTCAACACCAGGGGTGAGTTGGAAAATAAACTGGACAGATCTATTATAGATTCAAAGGAAAGCTTTTGGCTTGCAGAGGGCATGAGATATGGAGTTAGTCAGGATATATATTGACACTGTGTCAGAGAGATGTGCTGCTGTAACTGCTGCAGAAGGTGGACATAACAAATATTACATTTAAAAGTGGATAAAACCAATATAAGAGGAGTAATATGTGACATGATAATTGATAAGTCTTGGTTTTATACAGTAATATATATATATAGTTCAGATGCAAAAGTGCCTTCTGAAATTTTCTTCTAAAATTAGCATTTTCATCAGGCTCCAATATTTCTGTAATTGCAGAGACAAGGACCTTATACATTACCACTGGAATAAATGTACTCAATCTAAACACAGAATCCTGATGAAAATGCTCATTTTAGAAGAAAATTTCAGACGGCACTTAGAGCCTTTTGCATCTTAATTCTTCCTATATACATATAGAGAGAGAGAGAGAGATGCTTTTTCATGTTCAAGTTGGTGTATGCTCAGGTATACTTATATTACCAATAGAAGGTTTAGATGCACATACTCAAGATCAACTATGAAATATTTCCCCAATTATCCATGTGTTTTATGTAGTGTCCGAAAGATATTATTTTCTCTACTAAAATCGCACTTAACTTCAGTAAATACTGTATTTTTCAAATATTGTTGGAGGACATTTGACAAGAAAATAACATTTAAATACAAAACGTTCAACTTGGTGTTTCTTTGCTGTGTATTTCTTTGTTAAAATTTACTAGCAATTTCTGAGGGGAAATTATTTCTATGACTTCTTTTTGCAGTGTACAACTTATATTGAAGGTGCTCACATGTGCGCTTCCTTCATGTTTTTTTTTATTATTTATATCAACAAAACTAAACAAAATCTTAAAGATCACACAAAAACAGTCAATAAAGTGTGTTCGGACTTCCACCTGGTATAGTGTGCAGTCAAGCACACCCTAAATATATATAAGTAATCACAGTGGAATCCTATAAAACAGAGTCAGAGGAATCTGATATGCCTCTGGTCAGGAAATACAGCAGCGCCAGTTAAGAGAAAGTCGAGCTCCAGAAAAACATGACATGAAACAAACAATAACACATCGAACCATTGAGAAACAACAATACGGCTCCACTTTCTCCGCTCCTCTGAGAAAAAGATGCAGAGGAAGACAAGAGTCTGAGTCAGTCTGTCAGTGCTGAACCTCTGCCAGAACATTGGAGGAACTTGACTAAAGACGCGGGCTGTCGCAGGACAGGGTCCGGCCCCCCTCCTCCTCCTCCTCCTTCTTCTGAGAGAAGGGGGGAGTGTTTCCCCAAGCCCCTCAGTCTTAACACTTCGCAGAACGCTGAGATGCCACACTGAGCTCTGGAAGCTAGCTGTGACGGACAAAAGCCACACACACTTGGCATGGATAGCAAAGTCCTAGCGCTGGTGGCCCTGCTGACGGTCGCCATATGGAGCCCAGAGACTGACGGTGAGTGGCTAACATTTACAGATTCACAGCGCTTCAGTTTTCACATGATGTTTTGAAGTGTTGAGTTGCAAGTTAATTAAGTAAATTATATTTGCAAGATGGATATTGGTGTATCGTTCAGAGTTAACTGAACTGAAAACTGTAAAGTCTTTACTTGGAAGTCTTTTCTTTTTATTGCTTTTTTTTTTTTTTAGTTAAAGTGATTCACTAAAATAAAACATAAATTAAAACAAAATGAATGAAAACTAATAAATTTGGCCTACTATATGTTTTTAAAAAACGAATAAACTAATAAAATGACAAAACCACAACAAAATTGCTAAAACTTTAAATAGAAATTAAATAAATTTTTTTTCTAAATAGGAATGAAATCTATAATTGTGTCTCAGTGATATTAAAATAGCATTGATATTATTCTGGACATATTTTTGTAATTTTATTTCAATTTATAGTATTTAATAACAAATTAATAAAAATGAATGCATTCAGCATAATATAAAATATTTATTTTATTTTAGCACATAAACGCACAAAGACAGACCAGGCCAAAACAAAGCTAAACTAAAACAAAGCAAAAAAACAAAAAAAGTTAAATAAAACAAAAAAGTAAAACAAACAAAGGAAAAACTAAACAAAAAGCAAAACTAAACAAAACAAGCTTTCTTACTGAGTAGAAGTCAACTAAACTAGGATTGCTTGTAGATTTCACAAAAAAAGGGCAACAATTTTTTTGGTTTTTTTTTTGCTGAAGTGTTACTTGAGTGTTAAACTGCAGAACTGTTGAATTATTAAACGAGTAAGTTAGAGCAGTGCTTATTTTCAGTTAATGAACATTACAGCGTTAACGATCATTAATATCACCTCGCATCTCATAAGTGCCCTGCATATATTTGCATATGTGTCTTCGTGTTAAATACTTGAGGTACATGTCTTCGCATGTTAGTGGGTCTGATTCATGCTTTCCGAGAGATGTTTAACCAGCTGAACTCGGTGGATCTGGCTTTGTTGTTTCTGCTGTGAAAAACCTAGCACTGTTTACTAATCCGCAAGCTCTTTTAATTAGCGTCTAATTAGGAAATAGTAAGCAAAAAAAAAATGTTCCTGCGCTGTTCACTTGGCGTGCTGTTTAGTCAAGGCTTAATGGGCCGGTGTTTAGCATGACAAAGGGAACAGAGAGTGTTGGAAAATATCGATGAGAATGTCAGAGTTTGACTTCCCTCGTAGCGCCGCCCGTTTCGGCGGAGAGCAAAGGAAACCAGGGAGATGTGAAACCATTCAGAGAATGTTCTTCAACAGATTCATTTAATGCACATATTCAGGAGCAGAGTGCATGGTGTGATGCTTTGGGATTCTGTCGTATTTAACATCGAGGACCCTCTTTATGAAAAATGTGGCGAGTGAAAGGCAGAGCGGCCCCCGTGTGAATGGAAGAGAGCCACTAGAAAGGCAGACTAATCTCTTTTTAATGATCAGGGCTTGTTAATGGACGCAGGTGATTGGAACCTTTCAGATGCTTTTACAATGAGGCAAAGCTCTGTGATTTATGTTGTTACAGTATGATTATATGGCATAAACTTGAATTGTGGATTGCTTCAGTCGGGAATGAAATTGTGATTGCATTGCAACTTTCCAAGTTTACGATATAAATGTTCTATCGGGAGATTTGATTAGATAGAAAACAGCTCTGTTTGATACTTATGATTATGTTTTGCATAATTAGTCCATCTTGTTATTGGAAGAATTCGCAAAAACTGTAATAATCAGGGGAAATGTTTGACTATTGGGGAAATATTTGATTGTTTTACAGGTAACAAACCAACAATCAATTCTTAAGCTGTAAAACATTTTTTTTTTATTTAACATTTCTTTAAATATAAATAAGAGGTGCATGAAATTAAATATTTCATCTTTTTCTAATATCTGTATTTTGATGAATATGCTCTAAAATAAATATAATTGGTAGTGTTTTAGACATTTATGCATTCATTTGATCAGAAATGCAGTAAAAATGTAAAAAAAAAAAATTATTGCAAATTAAAATAACCGCTTTCTATTTGAAAATATTTTAAAATGTAATTTATTTCTTTGATGCAAAGCTGAATTTTCGTACTCCAGTCTTCAATGTCACATGATCCTTAAGAAATCATACTGATCATCGCTTCTAAGTAACATTTCTGATAATTATTAATGCTGAAAACAGTTTAGCTACTTCATTATAAATGTATTTACTGTCACTTCTTATCAATTTATTGTTAAATAAAAGTAGCCTGTTAATTTCTTTCAAAATCAATACTAATCCCAACTTTCAAACGCTGCTGTATTCATTTAGCACTAACTATCTCACAAATGTTAACTTAATCTCAATGAAAGGCACATTTTTCATATTTCTCTTGATCTCTTCCCAGCTAAACCCATCAGTCTGGTGGAGAGATGCTGGTGCCGGTCCACTCTCAACACCGTCCCGCAGAGGAGCATCCGTGAGATTAAGTTCCTCCACACACCCAGCTGCCCTTTCCAAGTCATGTGAGTCAACTCTCCAGATCCATCTCACTGTATTTTGTATTCTGCCCTTGGCTACATTTAGTTACACCAATGAACGTCATTTCAACCAAACGGAGCAAGAAGTAGCTCTTAAAGTTACAAATTTCCAGTTTAAGGAGTCAAATCTTGTGTGAGAATGTAGCGATGTGCTCAATTGTTCACAAAAAAAACGGCAAATGAGAAAATACGGGAGAGCGGGTTTCACAACGCAATAATTGTTAAGGGTCAAAATGATTAGCTTTCTGTTGTCGTTTTCATTTTTTACCAGCATTTGGAATTACTTCAGCCGTCTGGAAAGTATTAAACCAAACCATTTGTACCCCATCGGGCAGCAAAAAGCCGAAGCGCTACAGGGGGGATCAAGGTTACAGGGGTTACAGGGGTTAGCATGTAGCCGAGGGTCATCTGGGGAACAAACTTTGGCCGGAGGAAATCACCTTTAATCTGCCATCTTCCACACATCTTGTTTAGAGATCCTTTCTGGATTCGTTGGACCAGATGAAAGACAGCCCCCGACCTTTTCCCCCCACAGACACGCACATCACTCATTTTGTTGTTAGCATTCGCTAGCTGTGAGGTAATTACTACCTGCTGGCTCGGTCCCAGACCACCGACAAGCTCTCTCCAAAGATCGTTTACACTAGCTAGATTAACCCAGAGCCCCAACCACAAACAAACAAACACATATAGATAAAGCCAATGGATGACATCCCACCGGAAAACAAACAGGGATAGCATTACGCTTTTATTTAGCTTACTGATCGGGAAGTTGATTGGTGTGTAGATTTGAGGTTAAGCGGATCTTTCATCTGCGCCGACAGGCTCCATTTGTCTAGACAGATTGAAAGATCTGTGTGTGTGTGAGGTGTAAGCAATACGAATAGCCATTTGAATGGCATCGCGAGCCGCTAACTCTCAAACACAACCTTTTGGCACCGAGGTGCGAAGCCGGGGTGTCATTTATGTGTTTTTCTCCATGTGTGGTTGAATGAAGCACTTGAGGGGATTTTCATGGCTGTACCAAAGCTCATTTGGAGGGCAAATATCAGAAGAGATTTCTGTTTGAGGGAATTTCAGACCCTTGACTTTCTATTTGTCATTAACTGAAAAATTGTGCATCAAAAGACGCTTTCTTCACGACTATCCTGTCGACTATCCACGACTATAATTAGGATAGTTTACTCGTGTTATTTTGGTTACACTTGTAAATAAAAACATGGTTCATTTTCATAAAGGATTCAGGCGTCATAGCAATGGAAACTTTAACAAATATAAGGTTTTTGTTCTCATTTGCTTTAATTGCGAAAAAAAACAACAACTCTATTCTCTGCATTTCTTTGCCATTCAAAAAGAGGAAAAACATATTTTAAGGGATTGATTCATTTTAAGCTTGTCATCACTCCCTCAGTCGAAACACTGGTAATAATTTAAAACTGAGGCATCAAAATTAAATACAGTGTCGTAAATGTATGTTGCATTTAACTAAAAATACTTTACAGATGTACAATGTTAATAACTTTACAATCAAGTCATCAAAGAATTTAGTAATATGTCTTGATTAATGCTGTCAAACTGTCATGATTAATTGCATACAAAATATTTTGTGTGTACTGTGTATATTTATTATGCATATATAAATAAACACACATGCATTTATGTATTTAAGAAAACTGTATTACGTTCATATATTAAGTTTAAATTAATAAATATAAATTAATCGTATAAATTAATAATATAAATTATATGATTATTAATATATACATGTAAATACATACAAATATATGCTGTATGTTTGTGTATACATAGGTCTATATACATAATGCATGTGTATGTATATATATGGACAGTACACACATTTATCATGTATGGATGCAATTATGATTTATTCAAATCAGATAATTAAATATTTTTAAATTCAATAAAAATCTGAATCTGAGTATTCAAAGCTATTTGAATATAATTTAAATATTAAAGTGTATTGACACAGTATCTGTTTAATTTTAATAGAAAATAAGAACTGTTACTGAAACTATATGCACATGTACAGTGCTGGGAATCCCGGGCAGAATCTTCTGAATCATCAAAAATCCTGAACGTCCAGACAGCGCAACATTGTCCTTACAAACCTCCTCTAATTCAGTCTCTAACTCCTGATATCTGATGAAGCCCTGGCCAGTACAGTAGAATAGAGGGCCTGAAATGTAGTCTGTGACGGACAGCTGATATGATCTGATAAAACACACAGAGGGAGCAAAGTACAGTATCTCTTTTGCTCTCGTCCGAAACAAATCCCTTCTTCTCTCTCTCTCATTACCAGTGCCAAGCTGAAGAACAACAGAGAGGTCTGCATCAACCCCAAGACCAAATGGCTGCAGCAGTATCTAAAGAATGCCATTAGCAAGTAAGAAGAAACTCTTTCTTCACCAGAATAAGAGGAGTTCTCTGAGGAATCGTGGGATGAAATACAGACCTGGTCCTCGTAGACTTATGAGAGTTGAATTTAAATGGAAACAAACATATATAACGGAAATAAGCGGTAACTAGAAAGTGTATGTTCCACAGAATGAATTGGCTAAATTTTGCATATTTGTATACTTTGTTAAATTTCACAAATAATTACAAATAGCAAGTAAGACATTAAATCAAACAAGACTTTACAACCATTTCTTCTAATTTACACAACTTAACGGAAAAGTGATTCTCGTCAAAATAAATGCAGGAATGCAGTAGCATTAAGGACTTTAAAACAAATCTCAGCTGAAATTTACAAGTTGTTGTTTATGACATTTAAACAGCATATGTGGAATGTTATTGGCTAATTTAAGGTTATAGAAATTACACGTTTACCTAAGTAGGTAATTTGGCTCCACCACAGAGCCTGAAGCGTTTAACCCCTGTTCTTTAATTACACTAATTGTAGATTAATGATGAGGTAACAGACAGAGCAGAGAGGTTTTACACCACTATAATCCACCTCCTATTGTGCCGCTGAGCCAATAAAACAGAAAAGTCTAAATCTAAAACAAAAACTGTGACAAAATATTTTATTATGTTACTTAAAAATCTGTATTAATAAAATATAATTGATATGATTAGACACATTTTTTTTAAATAAAATAATATTTAATTTTTTTTGTTTATATTTGTAATATAATTTAGTATGTTATATTAAATAATATTATATAAATAATATATTCATTTAGAAATATTATTAGACAATAAATATTAGACAAAAAAAAAAAAAAAAACTTGCCTAGCTGAAGTAAAAATAAAACAGTTATAGTTATAATAAAAATAAATGAAATAACTGCCAAACATAAATTAAAATAAACATGGACACTGAAAATGAACACTGAATCCTTCTTAAAAATATTTATAAATAATCCCATAAAAAATAATACTAAAATAACACTGGTCTAGCGTTTACTGACTCTCTAAACATCTCTTATGGAAAATATGTAAAAGCTAAATAGATATTTTGTAATTTATTGCTATGGCAGTTGTTGCAACATAAAGAAATGTTTTAAGTGATATACTTGCAAGAGAGTTTTCACTATAAGCTGATGCTCTAGATAAAAAAAATATAAGTAAAATTTTTTACGTATTTTATGAGGTGGATAAATCGGACGGATTTTGTAAGATTTAAAATTAGGATTTACGATTTTGTATGATTTTTTCACACCCCAGTGATGGGTAGGTTTCGGGGCAAGGTTTGGTGTAGGTCATTTGTACAGTATTGTGCAACTCGTAAAATATACAAGCATAAAATCATACGAATTTAGGTTGTTGGGTCATACGAATTTATACGCCACCTCATAAAATATGTGGCTGGCATTTCATCCTCAAAACTCGCAAAACTTTCAGTTTACTTTAAAAAACTTGTCTTGTTCATCTCTAACAACGTGATTGTACTTCCTTCTCCAGAATAAAGAAGAAGCGCTCAAAGTAAACCACCGAGGATGTGCGAGGAGGACCACCTCCAAAGAAGCACCAGTCCTCTTCTCTCGCTCTCTTTGATCACTCCTCTTCTTTCAGGACTGCTTGCACAAACAGCACTTCACCTAAACCTGGCTCTCAAGCATCCAAACAGCCTGCAGCTCACAAAAACACAAGCCAACACCTTCCTCCTGACACACTGCTTCTGCGGCTGGGATAACTGCCTGAATCAAGCCACTGAATGTGACTATGAAAGTTTGAATGAAAAGGCAAGAGAGATATCTACAGGTTTACTGTGACTTAAAGGACAGTAAAAATGAGAGTTTGTGTCATAGTTGTGAGGGATGTCGAACCTTTAGGATAGTTTGGGATTAATAAGGGACATAAGCAAGTGAAAATGAAGACGTTTAAACCTGCCCTATTCAAGCTTTCGCGTTTTGTTATTTTGCTGCTTATAGCTTAGTAGAAGTGTTTAAAAGCTCACCAGCACACATGAATGATCTAGCATGCTAATGCTAGCTCTGTTCCAAGTACTAGCGAACCGCCTACTGAACAAAAAATTGGCGTAGAAGCAATTTTTGCTCATAAATTGTTGTAAAACAATGAAAATCGAACATGAAATTTTGAAGTAGAAAGCCTGAAATAGTAATTTCTTGTAAAAATGTACTCTAATAACCTTGCGGTGCGAAAAACAGCTAATTGTGTTTAATAAATAAAGCAATCCCAGAATGCATTGCGACAAGTTTTGTTAAAAACCTACGATTGCGGATGTGAAATGCCAATCATACAAATACATATATTTCATTAAATACTCAGAAAAAAAACGATTTTATGCTTAAAACCACAAATAATTATCAGACAGTAAGATTGAATTACTGGCCATTTTAAATTGAATCCTTTAAAGGACTTTTTGTCCACCAAACATTTGTTTCGTTGTTTCCTCAGCTGAACATTCAGTATGTCGTTAAATAACAGTACAATCCATTCAATTTCATTCCCGCCAAAAATTAACCTACAATAGAATCTGTTAGCTTAGCAACATGCTAACATCTAACCGCTTGGAATCCATTTTTGGATAAGAGTGTACATGTCAAAACATGTACTTATTTACTTCTGATTGTGATTGTAGTGAGGACTTAGAAGACAATAGTGCAGAACTTAGCGGTGCACTATGTAGGTGGCAAATAGCAATGTTTTGGAACAGAGACACGTTTTGGGCTGCTACTACGGGAAGCAGAAACATAGTTTCCTGCCTTCCACTTCCTCTCTGCTACCTGTGTAGTAAACACCAGACACTGAAATTCAACAAATATGCAGTTTAAAGCAGATAATGTATGTACAAAGCAGGTGTCGTTCATGCAATCATGTACGGCAGCTTAAAATGTCTGCTCATGTGCATCGAGCGACATGACTCAGGCCTTGATTAACATCATTTGCATACAGATCTTGTGTCATACTGGTTGTGATTCGGATCCAACAGGACCGAGCAACATGTAAATATTCTCCAGCACTAAATGGCTGTCAGTAAATGGGTTGAACAGGGACCAAAAACTGAAAAATGCAAGCGATTTGTAGGCTACATTAATATTGCTTTATGTATTCAATATGTATCAGTTTTTTGTTTTTAGCCACAGAATTTAAGGATGTGACTGTGATTTTGGTTTTCGTGACATTAACACATTTATCTATTTTTTTTTTTTCTGTTCTGATTATGTTTTGACTCAAATGCCCAATTGCTGTAATGTTTTTGAGCCACTTTTAAAAATATAGTTTGTAATGTAATGATTTATTTTTGTATTTTGTATTGATCAACATGAATAAAAAAACACAACAGTACAATATGAAGGACTTTCTTAGACTATTTCACAGTTATAAAATGATATAACACTTCTATATACATATATTAATAAAAACTTGATGCATTTTAATATTTTTCTATTCCCTCGCTCTCTCTTTTTAACACACACACACATATAAATCATTTCACAAATATTTTTGCTAAATATTAATTTTCTGCTGTAAACTCTAGAAACCAAACGACACAAACATCCCTCCATATGCTTTCCATCAGGCTTTTCTAATAAGCACTTGACCAATGAATGTTTCTTTTGGTTTCCACTGTTACTATATGTGACGTTTTAAAATGTTAAAATGTCCCATTAAAAGGCCCCATTCTGAATGCTGCCTCTGGGAAGTAGGTCCAGACTTCTATATCCTAAAACAAGGACTTCTGGAAAATAAATTTGCAGGACCTTGCCATGTTGAATGCATTACTATTTACTAAGATCACCAGGATGATTTTCATTTTTGAGAAATTACTGAGAAGTGAAATTTGTACCTTTATAAATCACAAAAAATGTCCCTCAAACCTGTAATCTACAACCACACACCTCCAAAAAGGTGGTTCAGTTTAACTCCGCTGTTGGTTTGTGTTTAAATTAGAGATTGTCAGTCCGTTCTTCAAATAATAGAGCAGTGAAATCAATACAGCTGGTATTTATTGTAAAAATCACTAGTCATTTCTGCTGTTAAAAGCAAACACCAGAAGATCTTTGACCTCGAGGGTTGGCGGGACCCCTGGACTCATTTTGAACACCTGAGTGTCTGATATCAGTAGTGAAAGTTCGATGCAAGTCCACCTCACTAGAGACAGTCTACAAATACATGAACGTGTCACTTCTAATACTAAAAACATATGGACACACACTGCTTTCTCGTATGATTAAACTTTCATACAGAGAAGAGAAGGAATTGGTTGTGGGTTAAAATGTGCTTTCAAAAGTAATCATGGCTTGTATATTACACATGGATAAATCAGCGACAATAATAAATAATAGCGACATGACATCATATCCTACATGAGTAGGACACTTGAACTGCAACATCTGAGTAGGCTACATTCACACAAAGCAAGAGCTTTTCCTGTTCGATCTTTTTTTTTTCCTTCGTCTCAAGAAATATCTGCGTCCACACGAAACCACATAACAGAGACAAAATGATGTAGTATAAATGCCATATGGACGGAACATCAATAACCTTCAATACGCCGATGATACAACTCTTCTCTCAGAAACGGAAGAAGGCCTACGGCATCTGATCAAACGGATCAAAGATGAAAGCGCAAAATTCAGCCTTTTCCTGAACACCAAGATCATGACAACAGCAGGAGATGGCGATACCAAGATAAAAATCGACAATGAAGAGATTGAGTGCGTGCAAGAATACACCTTCCTTGGATCTCAGATTGATCGGAATGGAGACTGCGGCCTTGAAATAAAGCGTCGGATAACCTTGGGTAGAAGCGCGATGTTGAACATGAACAAAATATGGAAAAGCAAAGACATCAACATGACGACCAAATGCAGACTGGTTCATGCCATTGTGTTCCCCTTAACCATGTACGGCTGCGAAAGTTGGACCTTAAAAAAGCAGATAAGAGAAAAAATGACTCCTTCGAGCTGTGGTGCTGGCGACGGCTGCTCCGTATTCCATGGACAGCAAGGATGACGAACAAAGAAGTATTGGAACGCGTAGGACCGGATATGTCGTTGGAAGGCAATATCACCAGACTCACGTACTTTGGCCATGTGATGCGATTAAGTTTAAGATTAAGTTTACTAGAGAACGATCTAATGCTGGGAATGGTCAGTGGCAAGAGACGACCAGGCCGTCAGAGAACGCGATGGCTTGATACCATCAAAGCTGACACTGGGCAAAACATAAAACTACTGACGGAAGTGGCTCAAGATCGGACAGCATGGAGAGAGCAAGCCCATAGAATCGCCAAGAGTCGGACACGACTGATTGGATAACATTGGAATTCTGCCACAGAGATACACTAAAAACAGAGAAGAATTGGACTACGCACATTAACCTTGCGCAGTATACAAACAAACGAAACATTACATTTATTAATCTGTGTTAACGTTAGCCAACTGTTCAGTGTTGATGAGACGTGGGTTGATGACGTCGTCATTTCAGAAAATATATGGATGGGCTGTACACGCGAAAACGCAGATTAATCCACTCTGAGACCCAGTTTAAAAAAATATTGGTTTCAGTTTCCCAAAACCCTGGATCCGTGTGAACAAAATGCCTATACAATACAAAAAGTGTATATATACAGCTAAATGCATCTCTGAGTGGACTTGGCAACACTGATTATCGTTTTCATGTAAACAGCGCCCCATAAGAACGTTTTCACAAATTTTTAATTACAAAACTTCCATGAAAATAAAACATCATTCCCTCACTGTAGTAAATCATAGCCACATTTTACTGATTTGTTACCTCATTTTAAATCAATCAATCACAGTTTAGTAAAACAATGAAACAAATAAACAAGTTGAGGCAACTAATTCTTACTTCATGCCCAAAATAAATATATTCTTGTCCACATGTTATATGTGGGGTGGCCACATATAACATGCCAAAATCAAGCCCCAATACGGTTTATTAAAGCAACGGTATGTAGTTTGGTAAATTTTCGCGATTCTTGAGTTTCTTGAGATTCCTCAGTTAACTGAGGAAAATACTCTCAGAAATATTCTGTTATTAAATTATGTAATAGTTACATAATTAATACTGTTATGTAATTAAAGTGCATGGCTTTAAATGTGCGTTTGTTACTACGACAAAGCAATTCACATTTTTGAAGAATTCCATACGAAGCTCAGCAACATGCAGACAAATAAATTTATCATGGCTACAAATTTTAGAAAATCATGCCATCCTTTTAGTTCAGTCGCCACCATAAAGTAAGAATTTGTTCTCTCACTTTACTAAATCGTGGCCATGTAGCTACTTAAAACAAAAGGGGAACAAATCATGGTAATAATAAACAAATTACTGACGGCACGTCACGTTCGGAGCTCCACAGGATACAAATAGAGCCACATACCAAAATCAAACCCCAAACCTCCTATTCCTTACATCCAGATGTTCATTAATGAAACACATTGATGTTCTACGTATGTAGTCTATGTGCTGTGATAAAGAAAATTCCATAGGCTACTTATGGTTCAGTGACTCAGTAAATTCATTCAAGGCCATCAAACTCAGTTCAAATCAAGGGAGAATATAAATCTAGCATTGCTGGACACAGCTGGAGTAATCCTGGGAGATTCTGTTATGTTTTACTGTACAGATCTGAACAGCTTAATCTAGTACTAATGAGAACCACACAGGACTCGCTCTTTGGGGCGGACAGGTACCGCAGCGTGTCAACCTCAAATCACATGGTAATTTGTCACGTGCTTCCGTGGTGTGGGAGAACACGCTCCATGACAGAGCGACGCTGAGGGAAATGCATGTTTCCTCAACCTCAAACACAAGCCCTTTGTAAGCCAAATACACAAAAACTTATCTGCGGGGTGCTATTTCTTCTGATACGCCTGTAGATCTTAATTTAGGAAGTTCTTGGAAGGTTCTCGGGGTTCTGCAAATTGTTATCAGAAGAGTGAATTAAGGTCCTGTGAAATGTTTGAAACCGATCCAAACCACATAGAAACTGGAAAATCAGCATCTAAGCAGTTCGTCTGCTTGCAAATTGATGCAAAAGTGACTAATTACCCTGCAATCAGTATTTTGACTCATGTAGTAATAAAAATAAATATAACTTAAACTATATCTAAAACAAAACTGCATAAGATAAAAACTCTTGATTTGAGAGAATATATAAAATATACTCCATTTGTTTGTTCTAAGCATTCATTTTGTTAGATTTAGGCTACTTATAATGTTAAAAAAATTGTGTTGTCAAACGAATGATTGCGATTAACCTCATCCAAAATCAAGTTTTTGTTTGCATAATATACGAGTGTGTACTCCGTGTATATTTATTATGCACATATGAATACAAACACATGCATGTATATATTTAAGAAATGTTTTATATTTATATATTACTTATATTACAATACACATAATAAATAAACACAGAACACATGCATTTTTAAACAAATGTATATAAAATATTAATATTAATATTCAAATATTAAACAAAAACTTATTTTGGATGCATTTGACACCACTAAAAATATTTTAGCTAGGAATATTAATCTTTAATAGCACTCACAAAATTATTGTCAATTTTTAAAAAATATTTAAATAGACTGATTTTAAAATAAATGTTGAGTAAGTATATTTAAATCAATAAATATGATATTTCAGACTACCAAATTATAACCGTTTATTATATAATGTTTAGATATATTGGCAAAGAAGAAGTCTGAACCAGGTCAGTCCTGTTAGAGAATATCTTTTACCTTGATTGTTGATGTGGAGTGTATGTTACACATTCCCTTCCTGAAGACAGATTTCATTAATGTTTAGACCATTTTAATGTCTTTCACAGAAACTGAAAACCGATATAATTCAAATAAAACTTCTGTCTTTTACAGATTGATTTTACAAGATCAGGATGAAACCCAAATGAATCATAGAAATAAATAATTAGGATCAAACTGAGAATTTTAGCTCATGGATCATCTACGCTTTCACATTTTCAGAACAAAATATGAGGGCTGGTTAACTGGCTGGTTTTTGAAGTTACTGTGGTATTCTGGGTAGCTAAAAGAGGCCTATATTATGATAGACTCTAGTTATGGCTGAAATCCCTTTATTAATGTATTTCTATGGCATTTTTAAGCCTTTTTTAATCTGCCAGGCTGCTATGCCAGCAAAACAACATAAAAATTGACTCGCTTGTGAATAAATGAGCAATCACCGTTTTCTAGTTTGGGCCAAGCTGTCAAAAGTGATTAGAGGCTACATTAACAGGAAGAGTCCTGAAAGACAAATGTCTCAGAGTGGGACAAAAGGTTCACAGAGCCTCTATCAAAGATCCCTCACGTCTGACAGCGACATCCATAATGGGCCGTCCATAACTGTAAACAGATCTGGAATGTACCAAGATCCATCATGACTCGGGGAAAACTGTTTCCATAACCCTGGGATGGAGTTAAGGGTCACACTGCTGCTGTGGCCCTATTGAAAACAGGCCCTTCAGAAGAACAAGATGGAGAAAGATGGAAATGGGAGAGAAAGGTGAGACCTTTGATTCGTACGTGGGCTTGGGCAAAAGCTTTATTGATGTGATTTTAATGGGATGATTTGTCAACCACGTTATAGCTGCTCTGGTTTTTCGCCGCAATGGAAATTTCTATGACCATACACGCTTCGTTCATTAGTCATAGTATAATTTCTTAGCTTTTTGTCTTAAATTTATTCATTGGTTACATCATGTCTATTAACTTTTATTTTAAGATTGATTAGTTTTAGTTTTGGCTTCATGACTCCTGCAAGACTGCTGCATTCTTAGTTTGCCTTGATTTTTTATATATATATATATATATATATATATATATATATCCCAGAAAGAAAGTTCTTTAAATTGCTTTTTTTTTTTAGTCTAAAGTACATTTTAATCATCTAAAGAACCTTTTTTCTACTATGAAGAACCTTTTATATAATGTAAATATTCCATGGAAGATAAAAGTTCTTCATGGAACCATTAATGCCAATAAAGTACCTTTATCTTTAAGGGTGTAAAACATTTTTGTACACTACCCTCCTGAAGAAAACAGCATATTTTGGTTGTGATATTGTTTTAAGGTGGTCCTTTCCTGGTTTATGCTGCTCATGTGCTGGCAAAGGACCAGCATTACCCTGCTTAAACCAGCATCCCAACTTCAAAACATCTACCCAGCATATGCTAATTTTTAAACAGGGTAGTTCAACATATTTAAAATATTTTTACTTAATAACTTCAACATATTTATAAAAAGGCATATGTTGTGCATTCTTTGAAACTTCCTTGTCACACCAGTTTCCATATTGCAGCTTTATATTTTTTTTTCTTGAGATATAACAACAAAATTGGGTGAACAGGTTCTTGACAGATCTCAATGCGATTTCTTAATAACTGAATGATTGAATGATTGATTGAAGTTCAAAATATCTTCTATATAACGTCCATAAAAATATAAAGTCTATATAAAATCCACAAACTTAAGTTTTAATTTACAACTCAGCAATATCACACAAGAAAGACAGTTGTTGTTTGTTATGCATTGGACAAACTTACTTTTTAGACACAACATCGCCAGATACTTTCTCCATTTTCAGTCCATCAGTGAAAATACTTCCAATTCCATATCTCTTACATTACTGATACATATAGTAAACTGTAGCATAACTTAGTAGTTATAGTTAAAAACCAACAGTCATGTCTTCGAGTCATTAGCGGTGGTTCATTTTAAACGAATCAGCGTTCATGAACGAATCATTCATACAGTATCTATTACATCTATCACCACCCACCGTCGAAATCTGCTATAAACCACACATTTGCAAACAGCATAAAAAACATGGTGAAAAGTGCTGGACTTAGGACAAAAACTAAATATATACTGCAGAATAAATCTGGTGTCTTGTTGATGCTGAAAAAAAATAATCTAAATTACACAATCATTTTTATGTTAGTCTAGGCTGTCGGTTTCACTGCCTTGCACAACTTTCTTGAGAACAACAGGTTTCTGATATATTGTGTTAGCTGTGGTTTGTCAAAGCAATGGGTTCGTATCTGCGTCTGTTTCGTTGGCTGACCTTTGCATGGCCAAACAGTCTTTGAATTATCCAGTGAAAATCCAAGTTCGGAAATGAACCAATTCCTTGACAGATCGCTTTAATTCTCGAAACAAAAATGCAAAATCCTTACTCTGGTCAGGGTTAAAAATTGCTAACTTTACAAGAGATGAAATGCTAAGTCTTTCAAAACATGAATGTATAAGTTCTTACAAATACATAGTTTGTCTTTAAGTTTGGCAAGAAAGCACAAACACAAAGGACTGAATTTCACATCAATGTGTGTGAAGTGGTTGTCAAGTCACACTGAAGTCAGCCAAAAGTAGGCTAAGGTTTTCCCAGAAAACCATTTATTAAAATATAAACGGGTATATTTTCACAAACTCAGAAACACAGTAAAGTCGAACATAAATGGTTTCACGCATCGACCTAACCTTTTTAAATGCACCCAATATCATATTTACCCACATTTCTGCTTGCCAGATCTTTCAGTGCGACATCCTCTCATTGTTGAACAGTTTTAAACAGCTATAAAACCATGTTTAAACACAATAAATGATTTCTTTCACATTCTGTAGTAAATATTGAGTATTATTATCAATTCTAGGCCCAATTGAATAGACAACTTGGCCCTGTTGCTCCCTGTAAAAAAAAATAGGAACAACCTGCTCTGCGTTATGGCTTCCTATCTGCAATTAAAGGAAGTTATTTTTGGAGGCTGAATAAGCAAAGCTTTCTTTGAGAGCAGATGAGATATATGGTCTGACTGGTTCGCTCAGCCCAGGCCGTGTCAGAGACATCAGGAGCCTCTTTTGGTCCTGCAGGAGCAATAACCCACAGTAGCAAATGAACCGATCCAGGTTCCTCTAGTGCCGTCTTGGGAGCACATCAGTCTAATGCAAGCAGATACCTTTTTTAAGGATTGAGAGAAGGTTCATTGAAGACAGAGGGTAGGTCTGTGAGACCGGTCTGACATTCAGAAGGACCACACAGGTGAAAGGTCATGGGACACGGTTTGGGTGGCATGATGGAATGTTCTCCAAACAGTGCCCCTGGGGTACCGTGAGGACATTGAGAAGCAGCAATGGGAACCGTTTCATGCATCATTTTGGGTAGCGTGAAAACATTAAGTATTCAATAGTGAGTCCATCCTGAAACATCCATCTTAATTTTGTAGATGTGTTTTAAAACATGTAACATGGTTTCTAGCTGTTCTAAAGAGAGCAATGCAGTAATGACATTTGTAGGCCAGTCTAGTTAGGATCAACATGATTGGACTTGGTTATGGCTTAACTTAAACTAGCTACTGAACTAATGATCAATCTAATGACCTAATTATTATCTCGACCTAGCTTAAGTTAATGGCCGTCTTGGACTATCTAATGATCTTATGATCTGCTTGATATGGCTAATAAACAAATGCCCAGCTTGAAGTAACGAAAGAACAGCTTGCACTAACTAACAACCTAATGATCAACTTGGACTAGTTAATAAATTAATAATCAGTTTGGACTTGCGCTTTAGCCCAATTTGAACTAGTTAAGGAACTAATGTCCAACATGGAGTTAATGGCTTAATGAATAGCATGAACTAGTGTTATAGACTAGCTTAAGTTAATGACAAACTTTAGCAAAAAATAATGTGAGATAATTTAAGATTGTCCTTTGCTGGTTTAAGCAGGTCCTTAGCTGGTCATGTGCTGGTCCTAAGATGATCTGACCAGCTTAAAACCAGCATAAACCCAGCTTCAAAGCTACCTAACCAGCATATGCGATTTCATCAACAGGGTAATGACCTGCTTAGACAACAAATAAGCTAATGACCAGCCTGCACTAGCTAAAGAGTTAATGACCAGTTTGAGTTACTAACCAACATGTACTCGCAAATGTCCAGCTTGGAATAGCTATGAGCAAGTTAATGAGCTCATAACCAAACTGAACCAGCTAACCAGGCCACTTGGTAACCAGGATTTTCCAGAAGGTTTTGTGGCTGTTGTTGTTAGCAAGGTAAAGCTGTTCTTTGGGACTGATGCTGTGTGAGTGCATTGATTTCTATGTTCGCAGAACCGCTTGGCACCGTTTCATCACCATCCTGGGACCATAAACATAGAAGGCTGAGGCAGAAAGACAGAGAGCCCTGACCTCTGGACATTTATCTTCAACTTTGACCAGTCACATCAGAGCCAGCGGCCCACCGGGTACCACTGGCACTCCCATAACAAAGACACAAACCCCTCTATGACCATACACAGTCATATCCAGCTACAGTAAATTATGTTGATGAATTAAACAGATGACAAGATTGCCTGGAAAACTCACAAGGCTTCAGTTAAATATGAAATGTTTTATGCCAGAACACGATTGCCATCATACTCTTTTATATATAGCAATCTTAAATTTTGCCATCATTATAGTGTTTAGATGAAAGTGACATGATGTTAATATGCACCATAATAAGCAATATTTGGCATTATCATTGGTATACTTGGATTATGTCAGAACATGTTTAAAACCACACAAAGAAAGTTAACTACTAAATGTTTGTTTTGAGCTATATCGCTCCTAATACTCTTATTTATGTTATAAAATCACATTTGCATGAAAGTCTTCTCAAACTTACCTGTGTGAGGCAGCTGTTTTGAGAAATAATTTCTATAAGGTCTTGATATTTGGGACTTGGCATCAGTAGGACTATTTCTTGAATCTTACAAAAAAAGGATTTCTTCAAATTAATGTAGACTGCTGGTCTACCAATAGAGTAATGCACATTAAGGTCCTAATCATAAAAACAATTACATTTTTAAAGAAAGAAAAATAGGTCAATTGTGATTTCATTTTGTCTTTAATGCATAGCAAATTTCTAAAGTGGTTCTCATTGTTGTTATGGGAATTTTGGGCGTCATGTATTGAAGTATGTCAAAAATGGCCACATACTGTAGCTGAGGATAGTTGCCCAGGGTCAGTCTACAGTAGAGAGATCACAGGACTTGACTTTGGGCTCTAGAGAGATGGATGGCAATGGATATTAGCTAGAGACCTGAGATTCTGCTCTGGACATCGAATAGCTGTAAACATGGGAAAAAAATGCCTTCTCTTCTAGGAAAATCTTCCTTGACCCCATCAGTCAGACCACAGATGACCCACTGGGAGTGAGAGGAGAGAGACACTGAGTTCTGAACCCAGACAGAGCAAAACAGTGGGATGCGGCAGTTTTGAGTATCAGATCTGTACATCGTATTTAAAAAAATATTCTGTTCAAAATATATATTATAGCCTGTTCTGGAGAATGTACATCTTGAAGATGTTGTATATATCTTGAAAAGTATATAATCCTTAAAAAATTGTGTATGATTGATGGTCAAAATACAAAAAAATATATAATTATAATAATAATATACTGTATATATAAAGTACAATAAGCAAACAACAAAACAAAAACAAAGAAAAAAACTATTATTAAAGAAAAATGTAACCAAAAAAAAATACAGAAAACATAAAAAAAACCTGTGAAACTAAGAAAACACTGAACAAAATAAAACAAAATACGATAAAACAAAGCAAACATTAACATTTTGATAACTAGGCCTATACTTTTGCAAAAATATTTAACAAAAGTATAGGCCTACTTATCCAAATAAATAAATAAAAAACCTTAATACTCAAAATAGACCAAAACTGCTGCTTTTAGAAAGTGACTCACAGCATTTTTTCTAAATTGTGTCAGATCAAGGTCATCTCAATTTCACCACTATATTTGTAGGTTTGATCTGCAAATTCAGGGGAAGCTTTCTGGAAGTCAGTTTTTCTTTGTAATGATGCTCTGGGGGGCTAATTTTGGTCACTTGGAATGCGTTTTGTTTATTAGTATCCTGTCATGTTCTGCCAAAAAATTACTCTGAAGTTCTCCTACGTTTACACTATTTGCATTGATTTAAATTATCTCTTAACAGGCATTTAACCTTTAACATTTAACATAAAATAAAGCCATCCGTTTATGACCGCATGACTATGTGCACCGTCCTAAAAAGTAGAAATGTGTTTAAATCATCTGTTCAATAGTACAAATGCGATTCTTCCTAGAGCAGTTATGAGTTTTCCAGATGTGAGCTGCGCTTTAAGTATTCACCAAGGACGTGTCACGTTAAATTAACTGCTGGTGGTAAGTCCTGGGGCTTATTTTAATTGAGATGAAATGTCCTTTTATTATGAACAGAAAGACTTGTTTATTTTAGAGGCGAGGCGGTATTGAAAAGCCCGTTTTTGCTATACAAGAATAAATTTAACAGGGGTGCATGCAAGTTCAGAGGAAATAAAAAGAATCGAACAGGGTATTTAGACTTAAAACAAAATGTATATATATATATCGGCAGGATATATTGCATGGCTTACATTAAACAATGTAAAACAGCAATAAAACAGATGTGTTAAGCTTTACTTGTCACGTAGTTCACCAGAACAATCGCCAAAACAAGCTTCAGTGCAATAGCGAAAAGAAACAAGTGATGACATGAAAAATGTGCAAAATTCAGTTACGCAAATGCATAGGTTACATTTATATTATTCACTTCTGTTCCAAAACCTACTTGATACAGACAGCATTATTGGAAAGATACATTACAGTTTCCGTCTAACCCTCAAAATCCTTTCAAACTTGGTGTCCAGGGTTAAAAGGAGGAGCAGCCTTTTAAAAAAGACTTATAAATCTCTCATTACTTTATATTATTTCCACATCGTGTATTCCATCTTTTTGTCAGCTTCCAAAAAGAAAACAAAACCTTTGCTGATTGAAGGAAAAGGGAAGTTGATAAAAGACTGAATCCAAGAACTGGTGATGATGTAGCCTAATGAGAGATTTACAAGCTATTAGGTCTTTCCAAAAACACCACAAGTGTAACAAATTGGAGGAGAGAAATCATTAAGAAGTACAAAAATAAGGGGGGTATGGTGGTTAGGTAGGTTTTGAAGCTGGGATGCTAGTTTATGCCGGTTTAATATATTTTTAATTGTTTAAGTTGGTCCTTTGCTAGTTTTTGCTGGTCCGTTTTCAGCAAATGACCACCATAAACCAACAAAGCACCATCTTAAACCAGCAAAAAAACATCTTCAACCAGCATAAACTAGCAAAAGACCAGCTTTAACCAGCAAAACCTATCATAAACCAGCAAAAGACCGGCTTACAACAGCAAAGGACTTGCAAAGTATTGTGAGATAAAAAGTTGTAATTACCTTTTTAATTTGTTTTATTCATGGTGGAAACACTCGTTCTGTGTACTTCAAGACCATTTTAATCAGTCGTTTCTGTTTTAAGTTGCCTTTGAACATGCTTCCTATGAAGGCAGTAGGCAGCACAGTGTGTTTTGTTTCAGAGCGCATCAATGCTAACTGAGGAACAGGACTGTGATGTCCACCTAATTCTTCTGAAATAGCGTTATGCACCAGAGGCTGTAACATTTAAATCTTTGACCCGCCGGGTTATAAACCGACACTGTGAAGGGATGAATTTCATTACAGGTCCATATGTTTCATATAAAAAAACCTGTTTTGCCCACTCCCACAACAGAGGGCTAACAAAGAGGCCTTTCTCTGCTGAGTTATAGAATGGATAATCTGAAATTAAATTCAGGATAAAGGTTTGCGTAAACATTATTGATGGTGTATATTACACTAAAAAAAAGCGGTGCTACTCCCAGTTTATAAATCTGTCCTCAAAATGAACCGATCTACAGCCGAACAGTGGAGTATGTTAGGACAGTGCGGAAATATTGGGAGGATTGCTTGCGTTTGTGTTGTGGGTGAAAAGGGAGGCTCTGATTCCTGTTTGACTTGTCGAAGGCCAGGCAAAACGTTTATTAGTATAACAGTTGGGCGTCAGTCTCTCAGGGTGGGGTCCACTTGTTCGATACAGTTTTATATACTATAAACTTTGGCACTTTCATTGCCATTAGCACAATGGTACCAAACAAAGAAGAATGTGAGAATTGCTTGACTGCGCAAAACTCACAAGCATCATTAAAACACAGTCTGGGTGGTTGTGAGGGAATTTCTGTGCAGTGTTAGAGTGAACTCTGATTAAGTCTGATCACTGACAACAGAGTTTTTCACACTGTGGGCTCAAAAAACAAAACAAACAACAAAACAAGGCAACAACAACAAAACAAAAACAAAGCAAACAAAAAATAAACAAAAAAATAAAACAGCAAACAAATAAGGAAACATTAAAACAAGGCAAATAGACATGAAACAAAACTATACAACAAAGAAAACAGCAAAGCAAACAATAAAACAATGCAAATAACAACTACAATAAAATAAATAAACACAACAAAACAAAGCACACAATGAAACAAAGCAAACAAACAATTAAATTAAACAAAGAAAACGACAAAACAAAGCAAACAACAACAAAGAAAGCACAGCAAAAACAATGCAAAAAACTAAGCACACAATAAAACAAAAGTTGAAAACAATACTATAATAAAACAATGCAACCAAAAAAGGAGAGAAAAAACACACACTAAAACAAAAAAACAAACAAACAATAATACAGAGCAAATAACAACAAAGAGAACAAAGCAGAACCGCAAACAATAAATCAAAGCATAACAGATGCTTAACAGATAATTAACCAATAAAATAAAACAATGACACCATTAAAACAAAAATAAAATAAATCAAGGCAAGCAACAACAACAAAACCGCAAAAACAACAAAAAGTGAAACAAAAGGAAACAAAACATAAATAAAAAAGCAAACAAAACTAAAACTATCAAACATGGCACAAAATAACCAAAACTTCCACTAAAAATTTATACTTTTTCATTCAATTAATGGTTGTAAATCACACGAATCAATGATTTTTATAATAAGATTTGAAAAATGAGAACTTATTTGGAGAAAAGATTTTACCTAAAAATATTTAGCAACTTTTATAATTTCAATATTAGATTCAGTAAATTCAGTATTGTTATTTATAATGTTATTTGCAATGTTGTAAGCACACATGGGCACAGCAGCAGTAATAGCTCCAGTATGTGCATGTAAAACATGTCTTAGGGATGTGGAAGAGCTCTTTAAAATAATCCAGGCTTTCCTGAAGCACTGCTTCACTTACAGACCTTTCAAAGTTTATTTCCAGGAGTCTACTGCTCCGCGCTTACCTTTCCACTACCCAAAAAATCAGAGACGCCCTTGGGGCAACCATTATGCAAACCAAAGAGTGCGACCCGAGATCGTCGGCGGTCAGCGGAGGAGCTGCTAAAGACGCCCCGGAGCAGCCGAGTCGAGCATCATCATCTGCACATGTGTGCAGAACAGATCCAGCTGGAAGGGCTCGCTTAAAAACACTTTGTAGGTGTTAACATAATAAACCAGGGCTTATTCTGAGAATAAATGGCAACTGATGTTGTTTAAGAGACTCACTGAAGGCCTGTGGGCTTCAAAGTCTTCACGCAGCAGCTGAGTAAATACGACGAAGGAAACCAGGGGTCAGAAAACGAGGGGAACGAGACGGAGACACGATGAGAAAGACGGTAAAGGCAAATGTGCCGTTATCAGTATATGAATTAAGCATTTAGTGAGATCAAAAGAGTCTGAAAACATAATTAATCTTAACTGCAGGTAAAATGAGCGATAATATCCAGATATGAAGGCTAGCGACAGTTTTAAGTGACATGAGAGACAAAAACCAGCCGTGGCCCTTAAAACACAATCAGCAGTTAAAACAGAGATGATTACTGAAATAATACTGCTGCATATGACCCATCACATTCCTAGAAGAACATCTGCATTTCAGTGAGAAACTCTATTTTGTCTGTTTAGCGCTGCTCGAGCGAGCCAGAACAAATACTTCAGAGTTTTAACATGCTTCGCCGGTCACATACTGTCAGAGCTGCCGGTGATGTAAATGTTGTGCTAATTCGCCAAATTCAACATAAAAGGAAGCCCTGGGGTCTAAATCAAATAAACCATCATGTGGAGATGATAGACCTCACAGCAGATCATCTGGGCAGTGTATAAAGGATTCGAGATAAATTACTTGTAGTTCTGGTCTGTTTGGGTTTATAAATGGGAACTGAAGAACCGAATGATCAATAAAACCTCACTCGTGCTTTAACTGTTACACAAACCCTGGACAAGTTGTTGTCCTAACTAAGCTTTTAAAATCAGTCCGTCGCGCTGTCGAAGAGTAAAACACTGCAAGATGTCAGTGAAATAAGTGAAAAAGGCTAGTTTTACAACCGTGTTTTAGTGAGACGGTAAAATAAAAACGTTGAAGAGTACATTAGTGCCCACGCACTTATTCAGTGGCAATTGTTTTTAAATTAATTTTCCACATAGGGAGTTTAAAAAGTCTTCATTATAGGTCATGAACGAGGTGAATCACAATATTACAAACTTTTATTTAAAAACTAAAAAGTATTTTAAAATCATACAAAGAGGTGCAAGACAAAGGCACTATAATGAGGAATGCATGAACCATTGTGAATTATATATATGTATATATATATTTCAAACTCTCTGATTGGTGTAATTTTCATTGCAGCATCATGGTTAATGCAGGGGTTCTGCTATTAAGCTTCATTATTTAAAATGCAAGTTGAAGAATAATGCAAACTCATGGCTTCAGCGTAAGCATATTGTATCATATATTTCATTTAAAATCAGTTTCCCTATGGGATTAAATTCATATTACAATAAAGTTGTAGCATTAAATTCAGGCCATAAAGAAAAAGTGGCAGCATTACAAGATTTCAATCATAATACAGTGAAAATAAAGTCTAAATAGTCAAAAAAAAAAGTGCTCATGAAAATAGTTTATAATAAACACCAAAGTTTTCCATAGAAAAATAATTGTCAATTTCAAGGTGCATTTAATTTTGAAATTATACTACTATGTTCTTGCAATTTTTGTTTAATTCTCAAAATATTATTAGTTTTATATTGTAATTGTAGGGCCTGATTCTTAAAATTATACTGATTACAATTTTTTAGTTACAGACAGCCCATCTATGAATAAACAATTGTTTCCACTGTTGTATATTGTGCTAACGGTATGTGTAGCAGGAATACCCCAGGGCTTTGTCCTCGGTCCCATACAGTTCTTGTAATGGTCTATAACTGGCCCACTGTGGCTTATTTGTGCACGGGGAGTTTTGACATATTAAGTTAAAGCTTTATTTAGTGCATTGAATTATTTAATATTTTAAAGCATTCAAAATATGTTACGTATTTTATATTATACATATACTGTTATATATTTTCATTTTAAAATATTTATTTTTATACATATGTGCAACATCTGAGATAGAAAATGCGTCGTTCAGTCTTTAAGGCCAAGAAAAGCAACTGAGGTCTGCATTTGATATCTCATAAGAATCAAGAGCTGTTTACCTGCATCATGTTTACCAGGGAAAGTCCTCTCTGTCCCCAGAGTCTCACTGATCAGTGAGATTGGGAAGGAGGTATCCAGATGGGTTTTGAGCACAATGAGCTATTGGGTGTGTAGTGTGTGAGTGGTTTTGTGTGTGTACCCCCTAACGAGGCCAGTGCCGCCAACCTAGACTCTCCGGAAGCATTGGCGACTGCAGCGCAGTGACAGCAGGAGACAGGAAGAGCCACAAATACAGGAACACACAATATATCAGAGACACAGGGAGTAATGAGAGGAGAATCACACGTCGTCTAATCAGAGAGAGGGGGAGTGTGGGACAAGAGAGAGGGACGCTGTAAAAAGATATTTCGAGTCATGGCATAGTGATAGTGCTTACACCACATCAGTTTCAATCTGTCCTGTGTAACTAACAACCAAATTCCCAATTTCTTTGGATGATTTTTACCTGACAAGAGGGTATTTAAGGAGGGGTCTGAGCCAGATGTTGATACCAAATATTATAACGCTACTAAAGACACACTTAGAAACCATCAAAAACCACCTGACAACGCTGTAGCAGGGAGTATTCATGAGCAAGTAGCATACACTTTTTTTTAAAGAATGTAAAATTATATTCATGCACTCTAAAAATAAAATAAAAATAATAATATTGTATATGTTAAATATGGTATTATTATATAATTTTATATTAATTTACTAATAATAAAACAATTATAGTATAATAATGATCATTCATTATATTGCATAATATTCATATACTTAACATAAAATATTAAATAAAATTTCCAAATATGAAAAATTACAATAAGACCTGTGGCTTTACCTGCCGAGGATATTATAGTTAACTAAAACCAATAGAATATTATTGAAAAAAAAATTTTGTTTACCGAAATGAAACAGGAATGAAATGTTGCCTTGTTACACCTAACTGAAATAATTTTGAAGCACTGAAATTAACAGAAAATAAATAAAAAATAAAAACCAAAAACGAAAATAAAAATTAATATAAATAGTGATAAATATAAAAAAATAATCTAAATTAAAATTATTATTGAAAATACACCAAATAAAAGCTAATTCAAAATATTAAAAGGGTATGTAATAGTGTATAATATTAAAATAGTACTGTGATCCACAAGTGCACGAATTCACTAAAACACTGGAAATAAACAAAAAATAAAATGGATTAAACCAATAAATAAATTTTAATTGTTACCTAAATTAAAATACAATACTGACCAAAAAAGTCACTTTAAAATATCAAAGAAATGCCAAACACATGACAGCACACACCCTTACAGATGATGACAAACATGTTTACATGCTTACTCATGTTTAGCGACAATTCTTTGCACAGAAATGTCAGTCAGACTCAACACACAAATATGTGCATTCAAACCTGAACACACATTCATTGCTCTTTTGAGAACCGTGTTTAGCAGCAGTTGTGCATAACTGGCAACACAATCAGTGGACCACACAATGGATCCATGTCATAATTTATGTTTAAGTCTACAGACAGCCCATCTATGAATAAACAATTGTTTCCACTGCTGTATATTGTGCTAACGGTATGTGTAGCAGGAATCCCCCAGGGCTTTGTCCTCGGTCCCATACAGTTATATGGTCTATAACTGGCCCACTGTGGCTCATTTGTGCGCGGGGAGCCCGGATCACCTACTCCCTTAGACCTGCTATCTGAAATCAGCCGCCAAACACAACACAACAAATCAACTTTATCGCCATAAACCATGTTCACGTCAGATTACAGACTTTGTAAAACAGATCGAGGGAGTAAAGGAACGGGGGTAACAGGAACCATGTAAAATGCAAGAGAGGTATTGTCATATGTGTGTGTGTGTGTGTGTGTGCGCACATATGAGTACAGAACAATTCGAGCCAGGCTGGGTGTATTCACTATGAACCCCCTGCTGGGATAGAGGCCTGGGCTGAAGCTATTTAGACATACAGTTCGATCCCTTTATCTGGCCTTGAGAACAGACCTGTGGTCACCATACATCTGGTGATCTGCAAGTTTAAAAGGACAGTTGGGCGAAAAAAGAAATGTCTGTCCTCATTTTCCCACTGTTATGTCTTTCTAACCTTTTCCATCATACAAAAAGGAGATAATTGTCAGAATGTCCAAATGCATCATGCAAGGTTTGACACTTAACAAGTAATATACATATATGTTCTGCATTTTTATGACAATTAAAAGTTGACATGGTTTACATTATTTAGAGTTTCATTCATATTTATAACAGATTTACAAAAATCCAATTTAAAAACTGTTCATTATTTGTTCATAATACCTCATTTTACCATAAATAGCAGGCAACATTCAGTCTCAAGCTTCAGTATACAATTCTATTAGTCTACAGACATTAACATTTAAAACTGGAGTTCTCATAAAATCTCTGTTTTTCGTCTGAGTATATATATATATATATATATATATATATATCCAATACAAGACTGTTAATTGGCCATATAAGGGGAAATAAAGTTTTGAGAAGGTATATGAAATATATTTAAATCAGACCATATAAGGCAATTTCTACCAAATAGGGCAGTTTCCATGAAAAAGAATGAGACAGATATGTTCAGAATGGAAAAAGAGAGAGAAAAATGGAAGAGGAAAAAAAAAAGTTCTGCTGAGGATTCTCAAAAATAGTGGGTTAGGATTCTTGAAGGATGACTCCCAAGTGGAAATGAAAGGGGGAAAAATGGCAACGGTTCAAACAGGAGACTATATGAACTCCAAAAAATCAATTTAACAGACATTTGGCATGTTAAACAATAACTCCCCAAATGACAATTGTCTATTGTATGGAGATGCCTAGCTTTGCTCATTTAGTGAAAATATCAGCATACGGAGTACTATTACTGGAAAAAACAGTGACTCAGAGAATGACAACTTAGCTTGTTATTTTCTAACGTCCCATGTGTTATGTCTTACGTCCAGCACAATACGTGTAAGACTGGGTCAAACATCTTCAAACATTAAGTCTTATGTAACTGGTTAGTACCTACCAAAAGTGGTGCAAGGAAGGACAAACAGTGAGCTAGCATCAGGGTCCTGGGTGTCCTAGACATGCACATTTTTGATCAGAATTTTGAAAACAGCTACACAAAAACACCACCAAACACCTACAATGGACATATGAACATCAGAACTGGACCATGGAGCAATGGAAGAAGGTCACCAGGTCTGAAAAATTACATTTCGTTTTGATTAAATGGATAGCCGTGTGTGTGTGTGGCCATTCTTCTGCTGTGAAATCTTGGGTCCTGCTATTGTATGTAGATGTTACTTAGACACCTACTTCATCTCACTTACCTAAGGATCATTGTAGAATGCATACACCCCTTCATTGCAATGGTGTTTTCTGATGGCAGTGGCCCCTTTCAACAGGATGATGCACCTCCTTGCAACATTGCACATCAACAGTTTGAGCAACATGATTAAGAATTTAAGACGCTGCCCTCTAAAATTCCTCAAATCTCAATCCAATTGAGCATCTGTGAGATTTACTTGACCTACAAAACTGATTCATGGAGGTTCCACCTCGCACCTTGCAGGATCTGCTGCAAACATCTCAGTGCCAAATACTTCAGGACAGACAGATTTACAAACTTGTCTATGAAGCAGAAATCTGCTATAACTCCAGCATATGGAAGAGGTAAAAGTATTACAGTATAATACAAAGTAGGTACAAATTTATTGCCTCTATTCATTGTTACTACGACGCCTGTCAAAGACGACAGAGCAGATATTTTTCTAGAATGACTGTAGACAGAAACATCAGCGTTTGCAGGTGTCGGTGACAGTTCGGAAACCTTTATTTTCTTTTGCGGTATATTGTCTTACTCATGGTTGATTTATGCCCGTACAGTGCATCTGGTGTTCAGCAGGGCTCAGGAAAATGCTTTTGCATGAAAGCTGTCAGCAGGAGCCGTTTTTTACCCGGTTCATAACCCAATCCACCCTTGAGAGCCATTCGTTGCCGTGCATGCGTGTCACAATACAATCTCTGTATCTTGGGGGAAACTATAAAATCCTATCTAAGAACCATTTCCATGTCCCACCTGCGATTATGGGCCTTGTATGTTTAAGTAAAGCAAGCAGTCAAGCCAAAACAAATGTTTAGAAACCCTCCAAACGTCCAGGACACATTATTAACGGCTTCTCAATCGTCTGCTACACAATACATGAATGGTGTCTTGGTGTGTAAGTCTTGTTTGCGTGATTCAGACATGGATTAGTCAGCGAGGAGCTGGAGTTTGAGTGCCCCTCGAGGCCTCCGCTCTTTGCCCCTCACCTGTGTGTGGTAATGAGGGAACGAGGGACGTCTGAGAAGAAATGCCTAGCTGCAATCACGGTACATGCCGGCCTGATGCAAACACTTTCCTTTCTTTGTTATCCAAACTGTTTCCTCTGCACAGCGCGAGGCATGTTTCTAATTATACTCCAGCGGAGAGACACAGCAGGCTCCCGTCAACATGTGATTCATGGTGCAGGTGACCCAGAGACTCTTCCCTTGGACGTCTGGAGGAGAAGAACTCGCTGGATTTACTGTCACAGAGACTCGTGCAGACTCTGCTGTGCTAAATCAATGCTGCGCTAAAGACACTACTGTAAACCATATTTTATGCAGTATCACTTATTTTGAGGTGTTACTTACTGATAATAAGGGATTTGAACAAATCACTAAAATTGAAGTTATCTTGCGAAACTGAATGAAGGCACTCCAAATATTCTTGACACACTCAGGATTTCTCCACACATACTAAAAAACCCCACTGCACCCTCACTGAAGCAGAAGCGTTCTCCTCTCCAGCTATCCAAAAACATGCCCATTGGACCCAATCCTCTCACACCTTCTCCAAGCAATCTCTCCCACACTCTTACCAGCACTTACACACATCATAAACACATCACTCGTCACAGGCATTTTCCCCCACTGTATTCAAACAAGCTCGGGTGACCCCACTGCTCAAAAAACCTACATTAAACACTTCACTTATGGATAGCTACGGACCTGTCTCTCTCCCTCCATTCATAGCAAAAACACTCAAATAAGTTGTTTTTAACTAGGTATCATTATTTTTCCCACAGAACAACCATTTGAGTGCTCTGCTCTCAGTTACTGAAGCCTTGCCGATTGCAAAATATAGCTGGATCCATCAACCGCTTTTGACATTGGGAATCATCAGAGCCTCCTGTCCACCCACTCATTACCGGGCATCACTGGTACTTCACTTCACTTCACTGGTTGGAATATTATCTCACTGGTAGGTCTTTCAGGGTGGCATTGAGAGAGGAGGTATCAAAAGCACCTCAGCTGGTCACTGGGGTTCCTCAGGGATCAGTTCTTAGACCGCTCCTCTTGTCCATATACACATACATTTCTTGTCTTTACTGCCACTCCAACTCTACAGCATCACTTCAACAACCAGCTAGGTTCATGAACTATTACCCCATTAAGTTCTGGTCAGAAGTTTGAGTGTAATTTTTGATGACTATCTGACTTTTAAAGACTACACTGCAAAATCTGTTCAATCTTCTAGGTTTGCATTACACAACAACAAAAAGATCAGACCCTTCCTAACAGAGCATGCTGCACAACTTGTTGTCCAGGCCCTTGTTGTTTCTAGGCTGGATTACTGCAATGCTTTTCTGGCTAGACTTCTATTGTGCATCAAACTTTGCATCAAATGATTCGAGTTTAAGACACTGATGCTTGCATATAGAACAGATGGCTCTAATGCTCTAGAGAAACACTGACTCGCTATAGACTTCAAACACTGTTGTATAAACTTGTAGTGTACAAGTCTTGTAGTCCCACAGCATAGCCAATGAATTAAATAGCTTAGATAGCTTGTAACACCAGAGAAAGTAAACTAAAACATGCTTTCTTAAATATACTTAAATACACTACAAAAATGTTCACATTTATGTCCTTTTTTATTTAAAACCATTGGTTTAAAACTCAATTCCTGGAGGGCCACAGCTTTGCACAGTTTAGCTCCAACCCTAATCAAACACGCCTGATCCAGCTAAAAAAGCTCAGGATTACTACAAACTTCCAGGCAGGTGTGATTTAAAACTGGTTGGAGATAATATCTGCAGATTCCTCCAGGAATTGATTTTGAGGCTTTTGTTTTAAACCAGCCTAAGGTAGTTTCCAAGTCTAGTTTTCTGGTTGTAGAGGAGTTGAGGCACTTGTCAGGGGTCTTGGTGCCCACTTCCCTTTGATGTTGACTATATCCAATTTTTGACAACCAGCTTACATCTTTTAAATGGGACCCAAATCCAATATCTGCAAGTACACTATTGTGAAACAACCCAAGGTAGACATACTTAACCCAGAAACAGGGTTGCCAGGTCTGCAAAAAACAAAAAACAAAACAAAAAGCTAACTGTGCTTTTTTTTCTTTGCAGGGGAAGGACGAGATTTTTTCAATTTACAAACTTAACAACAATCCACAGCAGCAGAATAGGAATACTAAAGAAAAGGCCATATCTGATCTGTCCACTGATGCAAATGCACATATCCAATGCATATCTGATATATCTCTACATATGTATGAGGCCTGAAACCAATCTGAGAATATACAAATCCATGTGCTTTCTTCCTGCTTACATGTTTGTGGGTCATATCTGATCTGTGCCACATGGGAGGAAAAAAAAAAACATCAGCTTGAACATCCAAATTTGCTTAAATCACCTAAAACTGCTTCTTTTCCAACAAGGTCAGTTCTTGTAATAAGTTCAGCCTGTTTTTCCGAAAGATTTGTCACACCCTTGTTGATCATTTTACTTAAACTGTTCATTGGAGAAAACAAGGGGAAATCCTAACAGACAGGAAGGTTCTCCTTTCATAAAACGGCACTCAAAATTACAGGGCCAAAAATATTCAGGCAACAAAACAATGCAAGGGCACAAATATCTGGATGACAAATTTGAGCCTCGACGACTCAACCGTGGACTAACAATTGATCAGAATGATGTCAACAGCACTATAATCGACTTCAAGTATACTCCTGTGATACGTGTACAGGAATCGAGCCCGCGGTGATAATCACTCTGGAGTCCGAAGTATGCACATAAACAAAGGAACTCACATTGAATATGAAATAGCACAGTGGTGAAGTCAAGGCCAAAGCAATATTGTTGATCTTAGGAAGCTCTTCCCTAATAAACAGAGGTGGGCGGTCATCGTGGGGAACGCAAAATAAAGAAGTCAAATTGGGCTTCGGGAGCACTTCAAGACATAAAAGAGCTACGAAGGTGCCAAAGGTCTTTTCAATACTCGGACGTTTTGTAGAGGGAAAACGTCTTTGTTCCTTTGTTTAAGTGGAGCTGCTTGTCTGGTGGTCCGATCTATGGTGTATTATAATGGTATTGTATCCTTATGTGCAGGTCACACATGCTCAATCAAACACATGGCAGGCCGCTCCCATATTACTAAGAACACACTGACATTCTCCATAAACAGCAGGAAGTACTACAGATCGCTATACGCTTGGGGAAAATATGACTTCCTGATGATGTAGTAGGCCTATATGCTGATAGGAGATGACTAATGTGTCTGGCGTATGTGCTTCCTCCATCCTATTGAATGTTACGCACGAGTGGAAGCTTTTTCAGTGTTATAAAAATATATTGGGTTTACACGAGAACCATTAAGATCATATAAGCTAAGGGCCTGGGTGCCTTCTGATGTTTTGCTTTTGTTTTTTTAAAGGCAGACACTGTTTTATTAAGGATTTGTGGTAAAACGTGTTATTTTTTGCGTCAGTCAAAATATAAAGCAACTCGTTTTTACGTTTTTTAAAAGAAAATGTCACGTGTTGCTCTGCCCACCGTCACGAATTGGACTGACTTTACCAGAGCTCTAAAATTGATGTTTAGTGAGTTTAACGCTTTTGCTAAAGTGAGCAAAAAAGGAAAAAAAAGGCCTGAATGAATGAATGGACACATCTATCGTCTACAGGTGTTTTATCACCAGTTTCAGCGCCCGCTGCTTGCTTTCAGATATTATCTAGTTTTCACTGACATCTATTGGTGAAAAGTGAAATCGCACCTATAGGTAAAGGTATAAGTAAATTTCTTATATTATATTACATTATTCTGTTATGTTATATTGCATTTTATAACTATTCATTGTATTTATGTATTTTGGTAGACACATTTATTCATCATTTTATATATATATATATATATATATAGGGGTTATATCATTATATACAAAGACAAATAGTTTATTTATTTAGTTTTTTTCCTAATAGAGTTACAATATTAGTGAGTATACATGGTTTTAATGCTCTGTCTCGTTTTTCATTCTCTATTCCTTATGCATGGGATTAAGTAACGCGACATATAGCGCGTCATTCTACTTCCTGTTCGGAGGCGGGTCTAGTTTTGTAAACAGTTACAGTACGCGATGTGAAAACCCGTAAACACTGCGGACCAGGTACAATATAAAACCTCTCTCGTTTTAAATAGTACTGAACAAAACGAAATCCAAATGAACGTAATTAGCTACATAAACTTACACAGGCTGTCATAGCAAGTGTTGTTGGAGGCTCATGACACAATGGATAGTTGCGCAATGAAGACATGACATGATGAACAGTGGGTACATTTATATTTGGCCTTGGTCGGTTGTAAGTGGCTAACTTACAGCTTCATTGTTTGCAGACGTCTCATCTTCATTATCAAGCAGAGGATAGAGAAGCAGACATAAACACAGGCTCTTCATAATGGCTGCAGATTCAGCAGAAGATATCCTGACTGAGAGCGACGACGATGTTCTCAGGTACCTCTCAGTGTTGTTCAGAAATGAAAACTATGTATGTTAATAATGTATACTGACTTTACAAATGTAGGATTGTTTTGAGGGTGCATGAAGTTTATTCGCATTAAAACGTTCACACCTAGAGAATAGATTAGTACTTTGACAAAGAAAAAAAGCTGACTCGCCTGGGATTATTAAAGGCATTAACATTATTTAAGGCTGGACTGCACTATAACTCTTTAAAATTACACCTGCTGACTTAAATG
>JAUMHI010000068.1:9020559-9031741 GCA_032359435.1 Enteromius unitaeniatus | reverse complement strand
TGGGCGGAGCTTAGAATTAGCAGGGAACTGAACAGGGGTGTGACACTGCAGCTAAGGGACACAAAACTTCTCAACAACCACAAATAACAATTAGCTACTTCTTCTTTCAAGCCATTTAGCTCTCTTACAAGAACACCTAGATAGAGCTGGTTTAGTTAAACCACAAAATGAAGCCATTAAAACTGGTCTTATAATAACACAATATGAAATTAACATCTAACGTTAGCTGTAAGTAAGTAACAGTCATTTTTGCGTGTTACATTGTTCACCATATACTCTTAAGATCGTCCAATCAGAGGAAAGAACTGAACATGAACAAAAGATATAACTGCTGACTTAATCTTAAACGTTATTATAGATAAAGCGGCATTTAGACTGTGTTGTTGTTTTTTTCCTGTGGGTTGCTTAGCAACAGAATATGCCGATGGCGCCGACCTAAAACTGTTTTCAACTAAGCCTAGTTTGGACCTAACTGGGCATTAAGTTACAACTTACGCACTACTAAAGATGTACACCAGAGCATACATTACGCTCTTATACAGTCTACACAAGTGTAATCAAGTCTGACTGGGTTTTTGGTTAAATGTTCTGTGTTAAAAGCTCAAAAGAAGATTAATAGAAGCCCAATAGGAACCATCACAGAAATCTGAGTGGGTTTAGTTATAATACCACTGTGAACCATTAAATCCAGTAAAACCATTACAAAACTCCTTTTTGTAGAGTTTTGGGCAAGTCCCACCAATAAAATTCATCCCATACTATTTCTTTAAAACCAATACAATTCCCAAAAATCCCATGTGTTTTGGGGAGGGTTCTATTGTTTTGTTTTGTTTTCAGCTGGGCTAAAAAGGCTAAATGTCTGTGTTTCACATTGTCTGCGATATAACACTTCCTTCCACGCGTAAAATACACTAGTCTTGAAGAAGGCAGCTAAATGGGACGACATAGGTTGTCTGGGACATTAAGGGGCATGATGCCAAACACTCATTTATACACTTTCACAGCCCCATTGCGTAAAATTGCCAAAAAAAAATATTTCTGCTGTACTTGTATAAGCTTAATGGTGGTGCAACCGTTGTCTAGAGAGCAAGTGTTCATTTGTGAACGTGATAATTCAGTTCATAGATGAACAAGGTACCCAATATAAACATACTGTAACCATTTCAATTACTTCAGTTGAATTAAAAGTAAAGTGACTGATTATATTTGATTAGGCTAACTTTTCTACATTTCTAACAAATGTTTTCCACCTTGACTTTACAGTGGTGCTATATAACACTGATTGTCAAAACTCTTCCTTCCTTGAATTAAGATTATAATCATTTAATTCTAAAGCACAGCCACTTTAGCTCCTCTTTTTACTTCGAGATCATTCAGAGCTTTTAATATTAACACAAGAAACCAATACCTTTTCTTGGCCACTGAGCCTATCTGGGTTAGCCTACAAAAACAGAACAAATTACATCATCTCCGGACCAGTCTAGTAACATTGTCCTTTAATTATGTTAAATTAAAACATAACATCTTTATTTGTCACTTAAGTTACAAAACACTAATGTAACATGACATGAAAAACAAAACAAGACATAGTGAACTCATGACAAACTCCCAAATACTTTCTCGAAGGCATTTCTGTCCACCACTTGTCCCAGTCGGGTAGAGAAGTACATCGTACCAGAACAGCTGTAGCGCTTTAAACGCAGGATCGGCTCTCCTTTGGTGTCCCCCGTATCTCCCAGAGTCATGACATCTGCCACGGGCACGTACATGTCCCGTCTGCGACCCCAGAAGGTCAGGTGTGACACCTTTAGGACGGTCTGCGTTGAATCCAGATACATCCTGCCCACCACTCGTCTGATGAAGTGGCTTATGGAGTAGAGCATGAGGCCGGCGAACGCGGCGATGCCTGTGGAGTAACTCAGCAGCATCACTGACGCCTGGCCCTGCAGGTACAGGACACACACCGAGGGCAGTAAGGCGATAGTGATGCCCGTCTGCAGCAGCTTGAATCTAGAAAGAGCCCGGAGGCCCTTGATAGCTGGAAAAATGTAGATTGGACTGTATTTTCTTGAGGCGAGGTCCGAGCAGAAGGACACAGGTTGGATCTGTGCTGTGTGTGCGACTGCGACGGGCGTCCGTCGACCGGCGGGCGAGAGGTCACCGCTGTGTTGAACATGAGGCTTTGACATCAGTCCTGCACGATGGCACCCATTGAGAGGAACACGGCACATGCGGATTAATCGTGCTGACATCATCTAAGGAGACAGTAACCATGGTAACGGTTAGAGAGGGGGTGCTTTTGCAAATCATTTGATTCGAAGCTGTGATATTAAACCAAAATCACCCCGCAAACTAATATAAAATACATGAAAATAAAAACACATATTATACAGACACTCCATATTTAATGGTATTTTGTTATTTCTATAGCATTAAATGCGTTATATTTTAAATGAAACATTTAAAAGCATGTTTTATTCCCGAGTTTTTGTTGCTTTTACACAATTTTGACCAGAAGGTGTCACTAGCAGGATTTGACAGAGACGGTTCATTTATAACATCACTAGTAACAAAGACTATTACAAGGACAAACGCATAAAATTAACTAAATAATATAGCATACTTGAAAAAATGCTTAAAAATACATTTACCACGTTTATGTTATGCTTTATGTTTAATTGAGAGTTATATGGCTGTCAAGGGAAACCCTGAGGTCAGATTGAGGACATTTGCTCAAGTGTTACAGGCGTCTACATACTGGATAACGATAGAAACTCACCTACGATAGGAACATAATTCAATAAAATGCATGAACGTCAAATATTAATGAAGCTTTCTAAGCACTTACAGCTCTCCACATGAGTTCAGTGTCTGTGAAGCAGGATATAAAGTCAGCCGAACTTCAAACTAAAGGTCCTTGTTCGGTTATCGCAATAAAATAACCCAAATTAAATTATTAATATATTTTTGAAATGTAAAACTGTTTTCAATTGCAAAATATTAATATATTATATTTCTAGTGGCTTTTTCATTAATTATTATTATTATTAATTCGGGGATTTTTATTCCGTACACTAACACAAACATAAACGACATTTGCAACTCGTGTTCTAGGCAGCCAAGACATAATAACGTCAAAGAAAATACAAAACAAACGGACAAAATATGTACATTACATTTATTTAAAGTAACAATATATGCATTTTTTTGAACGCACTGAAGACCAGTAATTTTGTGCTTTCCAAAATAAAAGTTTGAGTTTACGCAATTAAATGGTTTTAAATAAACTAGTTCCAATTTCAAATGTTTTGAAATGTAAAAAATTAACAACAATAATAATAAATGTGAAATGTACTTATATTAGGTCTAACGGAAATCTCTTTAAGCACAGTAACTTTTATGTCACAATCAAGGTCTATAGAGGGAGGCTTCCGCGTCAGAAAGTTATTATGCTTCAGAGATCTTGCGCTCTTTAATTCAATCAAGCAGCTTGAGTGGTTAAGGGCACGCACTATAAATGCTTTTTACTCAGCCTGTCATTAATATCCACGAATGCTGGTTAATGTGCTGAGGTCAGCAGTCGAACTGGTCACGCAAGACATTTCGCCACATATCCGTGATGTCACATTAATTCATTCCCATGCAAGCTGGTTTGTGACACACACACACACACACTTGTGCGGCAATGAATGACTCGAGGCTGCACACTCCAGCAACAACACTTTGATGACACTCGCGATGCGGATATCATCAGAAAGAGCGAGCAGGACACCGCCGTTGCTACATGTTTACTGATCCCCTTATTACTATTAGCGCTCGAGGGTTTGTAGGCTCGCTTTCTCGCCATGCTGCAGTTAGGGGATGAGCTCGCGCTGTTCTCGCTCGTGTTCGTCGTGGTTCTGCTGGGAACCAGGAGCGCCGTCTGCTCCACGGCGCTCACGGCCTCTCTCTACCTCTTTCTGGTGATGTTCCGCTTCCCGCAGGCCCCCTCCAGCCGGGCCAGGCAGGTGCTTCGGCCCGCGTCCGGAGCGTCGTCAGCGGTGGCCCACCGCGGAGGAGGACACGACGCCCCCGAGAACACTATCGCTGCTATACGGGCGGTGAGCATCACGTTTCCTGTTTTAGTGTTCTCGTGGCAGTATTAATTTAGCAAATTAAATGCACCATGTTGTTTTTAAAGACATTGCTGATTGACTCGATGCTTGATTCGTGAGCGAATCGTTCTTTTGAGTCGAATCTTTTAAATGACTCTCTTCGGCTTGTTCCAGTGAATGAGTTTTTAAAGAATCAAAAATAGCCGTTCACTGGCTGATTGAACAGAGAATTGTTCAAACATGTCCTTCTCGAAATGAGCCGAGAATTGCAATGCAAATATCAATTTTATATTATAAAACAATATTTACATGTATTCGTTTACCAGACAACGTTTTTTTGCAATATAAGGAGCATAGAACCAACAACATTCACAGTACACAAAGTATATTTTATATAAGTATCTATAAAATATATTGATTACATATAGACTCTTTTCAAAGAATGGAAGGGCTAACCATTTTTATTTAATATCCTTTTACTGCACACTGAAAGTAATGTCTGCTTTCAGTTCTTGATTTTTTTTAATTACCGGCACATGTTCTTTAACCTCAAAAGCTTGTGTTTCTTGTAGCTTTCGCACATTGCGCAAGCATTGCATTAGCTTTGGTTTTGTGGTATTTCATCTCACATCAAGCACTGGTTTCTTCCTCATGTGATGCCTTTCATTTCTCAATGAAAGGCGAGTGAGAATGGAGCCACGGGTGTGGAGCTGGACCTGGAGTTCACGGCTGATGGGGTTCCCATCCTGATGCACGACGAAACCGTGGACCGGACCACTAACGGGTCGGGGCCATTGAGCAAGCTGCTCTTCTCCGAACTGCGCAAACTGGACGCAGCGGCCAAACACAGATTCAGGCAAGAAAGACAAGAGTCGCTTCATGCATGGAATATAAATAAGCAAGACCAAAGTTAGTCAGCAGGGGGTCTGTTTTTGTTGGTTGCGAGCAGTGACCGTTTCCGAGGTGAGAAGATCCCAACGCTGCAGGAGGGTGTAGAGGAATGCATCAAGCGCCAGTTGATTATCTACTTTGACGTCAAAGGCCATCCAGATGAGGTACCTTCAAATAGCTTTTTCCACAGGTTCCTGCTTAGCAAGGATTTTTGCATGAGGAAACCAGAACGTTAATGCTTTCAGTTATCCGTTGTCCACAGGCAGCTGCAGCATTGAAAGAATTATTCCGGAAGTATCCAGTGCTCTACAACACAAGCATTGTCTGCTCATTTGAGCCCAAAGTCATCTACAGGGTAACATAATCCAGCCCGACTGCATTCGGATCTGAATTTCCACATTTTTTGACAATGAAACACTAATATAAAAGTGTATTGGCTGATGTTTTCCAGATGCGTCAGGCGGATCCTAATGTGCTGACTGCATTGACTCATCGGCCGTGGAGTCTTAGTCGGTTCGGCGATGGGACGCCGCGGTTCTCATCCGCGTGGAAGCACCACTGGATGCAGGTGTTGGATGTGCTCCTGGACTGGGCCCATCATCACCTACTGTGGAACCTGTGTGGAGTCTCTGCCTTCCTGGTGCAGAAGAACTTCGTCTCGCCGTAAGTCAACATGTCATTATTGCTATTTGTAGATTATCGCTGTGAGGCCGTGTCATTATGTGCACTGCATTACTGTACAGTGTTTAACACACCTACCACAGCTCCTAAAATAAATTGTGCACGTCTGTCAGCGGCTGAATGTAACCACTGAACTAGGGAGTTGTATTAAAAGTGTTTAAGCACCGACTATTGACTACTGCTACACAACCCTGAGGGGCTGCTCACACAGAACATGTTTTTTTCAATGCGTTACTTTTTTTCATTGCTTTCTATGTAAATATGCTCTAGACGAATGTAGAAGACCACTGCACTCGCATTGGTTACATTTACATGCAACCAAATAACAATTTATAATTTATTAACAATAATAATTTGCGCCTAGTAGAAAGGGTACGCAGCAATGTTCTCTAATGGCGGAAGATGTAAGTCATAGGAGAGGAACGATTGAGTATATGATGTTATTTTTGATTTCTTTGCATAAAGAAGTATTCCTATAGCATCACAAGACTTGAGAGATAAAGTTGAGCCACTGATGTTTTTACCACGTTTCTGGATCTGGGATCAGTTGTACTGCTGTCTATGGCGGGACGGATGAACGATGTCATCAAAAATATCTTAATTTGTGTTCTGAAGATAACAAAGGTCTTATGGGTTTGGACATTATCAACGACGATTATCATTTTTGGGAAACTATCCCTTTTAAGGGCGGTTCACACACAACGTGTCTTTGCAACCTTAAAGGATAGTTCACCCAAAAATGAAAATTGCCATTAATTACCCACATGTCGTTCCAACCTGTAACACCTTGAGTCATCAAGATCAGGACCAGGAAGGTACCAAAAACCTTGTCAAAGGTTACGTCAGCAGCACAATTGTTATGCTTCATGGCGCTCTCAAATACAAAAAATAAAGCCGTTCGTGTTGCTTTAAAACGTTCTGACTGAACCACTGATATCACATGGACTACTTTTTGACGATGTTCTTGGTATCTTGATCATGTTCTTGTAAGGACACTTGCTGTCTATGAAAGCTCTTGTATTACATCCAAAATATTTTCATTTGTGTTCCGAAGATGAACGAAGGTCTTACAGGCTTGGAACGAGGTAAATAATGAGATTTTCATTTTTGGGTAAACTATCCCTTTAACGCTTTGATTCTCTTAGTCCTCTTTTAAATGCTACAGTGGTTCCACGCACCATATTCTTGTGTATACTTAGGATCAGGGAGTCATATGGAGTGCTTGGTAATTTTGGAGAATGACAGTGCACATTTTTTTTTTTTTAACATGTCTCCTTTCATGCCTTGTGGACTAAAACTCATCTTAAATACAGATATTTGCCTGGTGGGTGATAAATAGACTAAAAACACCCATATACTTCACTGAAGGAGGAAACTGAGCCATATCTGTACTCAAAATATCAAAGACAAGCTTGATATCCCACAGCAACACTCCAAAAACCACCCAGAACACAGCATAGCAACACCCTGGAAACCAGCCACAACAACTTCAGTTGCATCCCAAATGACGCCCTATGCTCATTATATACTCAACCGTGCAGAGTTTGAATTTTACAAGGTTTTATCACTCATAATAGCCCCTCCCCTTCTGCTACATGTCCAACATTTAATTTGTCTTTTTTTTTAATTTTCAGTGTTAAAAAAGTTAGGAGAAACTAGGAAATTCGATTCCCTTGACAAAAATCCAGTAGGATGTTTCTATTAGCTTTTGCATCACTGTATAAATCACGCTCAGCAAAAGTTAGATACATACACGTTTGCTTCATAATGTTAATCTTTACAAAAGGAATCAGCCTTTCTTCCTCGTGAAAGCTAATTACATTTGGCAGAAGTAAAACGCTAAATGCACACTATGAACTAACTACACCACGGTCACATGACTTCAACATCACCACGTTTGAGTGGTTTACAGAGTGATGACATTTCATGTCCTTGACAACCTCTAGTCCCATTCAGCCATTGCCTTTATTTATTTATTTATTTTTTTAAAGAAATTTGCATACCTTAAAAAAATAATAATAAGTGGGGTTTTGCTGATGTTTTTTTTATGCCGTAAAATAAAATGTGAAAATATCTTGAGCTTGTGTTTTAACTTAAAAGACTTCAGGACAATGGAGCGGGAAATGCTAAAATGCTAATCCATTTAGTGTTTTACGACTCATTCCTGCAGCACTCCATACAATAAATGCATTTTTGTACGAGAAAAAGTTAAAAGCAAAAATCAGTATAAGCACATTGAAAGCTGACCTAATCATCAGTGCCATCTGCAGTATAGGAGTGTGTATTGCGCTTCAAAATGCTTCTTTAAAAAGTTTTTTTTCCTCCCTAGGGACTATGTGAAGTACTGGGCAGCCCGCGGCGTAGAGGTGGTGGGCTGGACGGTGAACACGTCTGTGGAGAAGCAGTACTACCAGCAACTCCTGAAGATCAACTACATCACCGACAGTCTCGTAGAGGACTGTGAACCTCACTACTGACACGCCACACTGTACAGTCTCCAGTTTAGGCCTTGCGTAATAAACAAGCTGCTAAACTGTTGCGCCTCACTCAGAATACTGAAGTATGTGTCTGTGAAGAATTGCTCTGATTTAGGCAGCATGCTGTAGGGACTCGACATTTACAGGGTGACAGAGTGCTTTCGTTGTGTGAAATTTATAACCATACAGGAGATGTAAATATAACTGTTCGAATGTACTGTACACACCCACTCAGGTGAGCCAATCTGACAATATACATATTATGTCATTATATTATTTCCATTTTAATGGTGTTAATCATAGAAGGACGTTTTTGAGGAAAGTAAGGAGAATTTATTTAGTGCACCTGCTACTTGTGTAGAAACCGCGTTGGGAAACGGCTACAAACTATTTAGGCTCATTCATGTAAGAGATAATTACGTATTCCTTAATATTTGGATTCATTTCATGTTTAAAAGTCTGGTATTGATCGATAATGAACGTCTTACATGTGAAACAACATTCTGTAGTTGTATTTTAAGAGGGGTGGCGAAATGTATACTATATAAGCAATAGGTCTTGATCTGAGGTAAGATCTCAGGCAGCTATCAAACATCAACCTTATGTTGGAATCATAATAAATGCTTGGATAAATACTAATTCAGGATTACTTTGGGGGGGGAGCATGCTTCTGTTTTCACCTGTGGTCATTTTTAAATAAACAGATTCAATTCTTAATTAATAGACATTTTGTCCAAGTTGCATTTCAAGGACTGTTGTACAACAGTTGTGTAACAGTCAGGTGTGGGGGAGGGGTTAGGATTAGTATTGATTTCAACGAAGGGAGTCATAATTTGGCAGGTAGTTAAATTCGTTACAACACCGGTTCCCACGTGGTGCGTGAAGCGACTCGCAGCTGCGCTCACCTTTACGCAGCCCGGGGTCTTTAAAGCGCGCTCGTCTGTACACTTTTTAATCAGTTTGATGTGTTTGCGGACATGAAGAAACATGTTTAGGTTTGACACAAGAGCGCGTGGTTACCACGTGGCATGAAGCGCACAATTCGGCTATTTTAATATCATAATATGTATTAGTTTTACTAACTCTTTGCTGAGATTTGAGTAAACAGGGGCCTGTTTCTTAAAACAAGTCATTTTATTTAGTCTGACTTGTTGTCCGTTGATTTGTTTCAGACTAACGGAAATAAGCCTGACGTGTTTAGTAAACTTGTTTAATGAAACGGTCAACATCGGTGTTTTGTAGCTAGATTTAGCGGCGTCCCCCACCCCCTTTAAGACGTTTTCCCCTTCAAAAAAAAAAGTTTAGGGGCAAATATAACAACTTCTTGGACAAACCTCATGCCATCACGATGTAATCTAGCTAGTTTTAGCTGTTTTCAATTGAAAACACCGCGAGCGGTTGCGGTTACATCATGACGCCATCGCATCGTTTACATTCAATCGTTTATCCGACGCGACTTCTTCAAAGCAGTACCTGAAAATTAGCTGGCGGCCTTTTATCACCAGTCGCATGATGAAACCCGTGTTTAGCGGGTACACACACAGAGACGGTGTCCACAGGGTGACTGGGTGAAAGGTGACCCCGGGTGTGCGTCGTGGGGGGCGTGCCGTGACGTCACGGAGGAAGGTCGCGGTCCGAGCGTCCGAATTTACAGTAGCGCTCCGGACCAAAGCAGAGCTCGGAAAGTTTCCCAGCGAGCTGCACTCTCCGCGAGTTACCCCAGACGCGTCATCGGGGCAATAAACGCTCTTAACCTTGACTGACCTTACACGCGCTCGCCGCGAGCAGACACACGGCGCTTAAGTCCCCTGGCCGCACGGCAGATTTGCGCTCAGGATCGCCGCTTATTTCCACGGTGGCTGCGTCAAGAGAGCTCCGTCGTGAAGCGGGATCGCGTCACGTTTTCTGGCGTGCATATAGCCGTGACACTCGCGCGGACCGATCCGTAGAGCTCGCGTGGATCCATCCTGCCGCAGGGGTTCCTCAGAAACCGTCTCTCACATGATGTACACAATAACCAGAGGTCCCAGCAAACTTGTTACACAACGGAGAACAGGTAACCAGCATGCATAACGTTACGTGTCCGGTCACCGGGTGCGTCTTTTACACCGGCGCTATTATACTAGATATTTACGAAAGAGCACGTGCGTCTACTTAAGTGTGGTTATTGGGGTTACGTATTAACAGATTTTGTTTCTTGCAGGCCCTACGCAACAGATTGAGAACAAAGCGAACGACCCGAAACAGAAGCAAAGCCACTGGCTCCTACCAGAGTGAGTGATGACAACATTTAACTATCATACGAGCTCAAATCGGTCCTCTCACGCGAGTTCGGTCGCTGAGGGGAAACTTAAAAATGATTTAACTGCGCCTTTAAAAACGTCCCCACGTCCCCGTCTCGTTTATAAGCTTAGCACGCTTAAAAGTGTCCGTGGCGAACGACCTGGCCTCGTTTGTAAACCAGGACGTCCCGTTTTCACGCGTTTCCCGAGTCGCTTGTGTTTTTCTTGCGCCGTGTGACCTTGCGCGTGTAGCGCGTGCGCCAGAGCGCGTGGATTGTCGGCGTGTTTGAAGATCGTGTCGCGACTGTATTCGTGTTTATTCCTCCGTATATAGGTTATTAACTGATCTTATATTATATTATATTGCGATCACATGCTTGTCACCCCCTCCCTTCCTCCCCTCTTATATACTCTCACAAGGACGTTGTGCTGCTTTCTAGGCTGGAGACCGTGTCGCGGAACATTTTACGACAGGCGTCGCGTATCTGTGTTTGATTCATATCGCTTGTAATGCTGATATTATAAACACACGGGTTTCATAACGCGTCCCTGTTACTATAGAAACGACGTGGCGTAAAGGAGGAAGTAACTTTATTTGGAATTAAAGGAACAGTTCACCTAAAAATGCGCGTCAATGTTTTTATATGTAAAAGAATATGCTTTTTCCACGTAATGCATGTGTGTTTTTTTTTGTTTTTTTTTATGAATATAGAATTCCTTTATTTAAGTTATGCAAATGAGAGATGAGTGCACTGTA
>JAUMHI010000068.1:9000176-9010932 GCA_032359435.1 Enteromius unitaeniatus | reverse complement strand
AACAAATTTTAGCATATGTATATTTTATAAAATATCTTATGACAAATTACAATGGTACCCTGTATGGTGCTATATTATTATATTTCATATTATATATAAACATTTTAAATATATATATAAAAAAATGTTTCTCAAATATATACATGTGCGTTTTTGTATTTATATATACCTGATAAATATACACAGTACACACTCATATATTATGGAAACAAAATTAACTTTGGATGTCATTAACTCTCTGACCTCCGGTGCAACCCATGGCTGTATGAAGTTGCTCAGTTCTGAGGTGTAAAATGCTGAAACCGCATCTGGCCCTCCTCCATGAAGAGCACTTTTGTCCCAGAGCGGGGCGTGAGGTCCAAGAGGGAGCGTGGAGGGGGATAGGGTTGGTGTTGGAGGAGAGGGGGGTCTGGAACGGAGCAGGAGAGATGAAACCCGCTCCTGCAGACGATCCAGTGCTGTCTGAGGGTCCTGGATGAGGAGAAGTGGTGGGTGGACAGGAGACGCCCCCTTCCTTCTCTTTCCACGACCCTTACCTGAAGGACAGCAGGAATAATGAACTGTGTGTAATAACCCGCCATCACTGCATGTGCTACCAGGAAAATGTGAGTTTACCTGCTCCAGGTTTCCACTGTAAGACAGGAGCCAGTGTCGCAGGAGGACTGGAGAGCTGAGCCTTTTCCATTTCCTGCTCGAGTAAAGAGCAGGACAGAGCCAGCGCCACCATCGTGTCCTCATCCAATTTCTGGGCTTTCCTCCTGCTTCTCTTTTTCACAGCCATGCCATCCCTCCTAGCTATCGCACCACTACCTAGCTGCTGTCTGCGGAGAGAAGGATCAGGTAAAACTAAATCTACTGCTGTCAGTTTTTAAATAAGCATCCAGAAATTACCAGTGATGTAATTACTTTTAAAAAAATCAACTATTTTTTACATTTTCTTCATTTTTTAAACCATGTTTTCTTCACAGTTAAGCACATTTCCCCTATTTATATTTAATGTAATGCATAGCGATATTTTACTAGATATTTGTTTATTATTAATAATTAAATCTTTTTATATATATATACTTAATAACAATTAGCATTTTCTTAAAACCTGCAAGTCTTAGTCCACTAGTATTTTCAGCCACAAAAAAATGGATTTAAGTCACTTATTTCTATCTTTTGCGGTAGCGTGTCAGTTGGAAATATCGGTTTAGATTTCCAAACAGTATTTTTGTCATTAATTGTAATAATGCAGTGCGATTATTGTCTGATAACAGCCAGTGCTCCACACAGAGATCTTCATCCAGTCTGTCTGGAATCACATGAAGTAACAGAACAAACTGAGACAGACTCAGTCCAGAAGAACTGTGTCAACGTCTCCAGATGTCTCCGTGTGGAGCACTGGCTGTTATCAGACAATAATCTCACTGCATTATTACAATTAATGACAAAAATAATGTTTGGAAATCTAAACTGATATTTCCAACTGACACGCTACCGCAAATCAATTTTTTTGTGGCTGAAAATACTAGTGGCCCAAGACTTTTGCACAGTGCTGTATATATGTACACACACACACACACACACACATATATATATATATATATTATGTTTTTTGTATTATGTATTAAAATCTGCATGTTTTTTTGTTATTTTTGAAAGTATAAAATGTAATTAAATCATATAAAGCTGACTATATATGTGTGTGTGCGTTTGTTCTTAATATCATCGCTCTTGTTTATTTTGATTGCTTCCATTGTCCTCAATCCTAAGTCACTTTTACAGAAGCATCTGCTAAATAACTACATCTAAACATATTTAAGCACACATCTAAGTATACAGCACACACACACACACACACATAAAATACAATAGACATGTAACGAGTGGCTGACTTACGATTGGTCAGTTGTGCTATCACTCTGTGTCTCAGCAGCCTGTCTCCTCAGAGCCTGGAGAAGATCATTTGGTTTCACACCCATATCAGTCGAGCAACGCTTCAGGTGGACAGATCGGCTTTTTTCTGATTTAAAACTCTTTCCACAAATGGGACACTCTGGGACCCGTGGTCTGGGGTGGGGATGATGGGATGCCGAAGGAGCGCTGCTCTCGCTTGCATCTAAACATCTACAAAGCAGGAGAACGAGACGGATGTCTAAAGTGAAACTCATCCTATGTGTGTGGAATATGAACGATATCTATATAGCGGCGTCAGCGCACCTGTTGATGTGCTGAGTGCGCAGCGGAGGGCTCATGGCTGACAGATCTTTCTGACAGAGCTGGCAGAAGAACAGTCCTTCACCTTCCACGTCTCCAGTGGACCGAGCCTCACGATCCAACTCCTGCTGAAGCTGAAGAGCCAGGGCCTCATCGCTGCTCACATCTTCTGTAGTACACAAACACACACACAATTTAGCTTGTGTAAGACAACATTTTTGAAAACATAAACCACTTTTAATTGAGTCCAGTTTTTAAGTAGCCGACTGATTTTTGTTTCTTGTATTGATCAGCAATTAAATGTTGTCCAAAAAAGAGACACAGAAAACTATGTTTAATATTGAAATGTTTTTTTACCACATTGGAATCAAAACTGTGAATCGGTAAGAATCAGAATCGTTGAAATTGAAATGATGAATCGATGAAAAGCCATAAAGGCATGAACATTTAAAGATATTTAGTTGTTCTGAATCGTGTTCATTTGGGTTGCAAGTTACAAAGTAGAAACATTTTCTGAACGTCCTGCTGTGAATATATATAAAAAAAATTTGATTAGTTATCGGCTATGAATTGCTAAGAATTTAAAGGTTGATTTTCTCAATATTTTGATTTCTTTATTTATTTTGCACACTTATTACTCCAGATTTAAAATAGTTGTATCTCAGCCATCAGTGGAAAGCTTATTTATACAAAATAAAAAAATTGACTGTTAATTGACTCTTATATCCAAACTTTTCAGCTCGTGACCCCCACTATCCTCAGAAGTGGTTAAAATATACAAATGTTGGGCACAATGGTGCACATTGGTCGATATTAACCAACGTTTCATTTCAACAAAAATAATATCCTAAGCATAAAGAGATGAAAATCACCTACATGTTACGTGCACAAGTCTGAAAGTGTTGTAAATTGATCTGCTGCTACTGACACTATTGATTAATCATAATCAGCTATTCAAACTGTCCGCGATCAAACGGACAGAAATTTGAAAGGCTGATGGCTTTTGGATTTGCATGTTTGTTTGTTTTTTTTAAATGTAACTATTAACAACTATTTTTTTTATCTTTTGTTAGTTATAGATAAAATATTTTATTTATAATAGTTACAAAAAATTGATTTCTTGGAAATCCTCTCGCGACCCCCCCCCTTTGGGAAGCACCGACTGGTTTTGTTATCCAGGCTGAGATATATAAACATATATACATTTACACTTTTATTACCAATTTATTTTTGGTGGAGGGCCATTAAATCATTGAACAAGTAAAAATCTATAAAGTAAAAAAAAAAATACACTACTACCCCAACCAAACCAAAAAATAGATAAATAGATTAAACATATTGCCGATGGTTGTATAACATAGAAACCATCTGGTAATTAACTAACTCAATTCAACTAACTCAATTATTTTCTGGTCAACAGAAGAAAGAAACTCATGCATGTTTGGAACTAAATGAACTTCACAACATTATAAAACGTGGTGAGCTCGTGTTTTTTCTGAAGTTGAGGGACTGGCTGGGGGTCCCTGGCTTTAAAACCACTGCTTGACAGCATACCTGTGAGCTGGAGATGGTTTCCTCCAGACTCTGAGGTCGTGGGCTGGTCGGGTGCATGCAGGAGTCTCTGTGGACTGGCTCTCTTAAACCGCTGCATCCTCCCAATCACCGCATCCTTGACCCCTCCAGGAACGGCCTGAGAAACATCAGTCCTGCCATTGATCTCACTCTTTATTTCAGTCTTCTTTCTCCTCTTAGGGAGGTTTCTTCTAGAAGAGGGGGAGGGTGGTCTCTTCTCTCCAGATCCTCCTGCTCCTTTCTTCCTCACTCTTTTGAGAAGACGAGAGCAGAGCTCGGTGAAGTCCTGGTCCGAGTCGTCCATCATCATCCAATCATACACATGATCTGTCACATGTGTCAGCTCTTATATAGACCCATATTTATGGATCAATAAACTCAATTTGTCATTTAAATACTGTGCATAACACGTACGATCTGTTCAAACGCATTTTGCAGAACACATCATATTCACCTTTGTTTACATTTCAGTCGTGCCGTAATTATATCGGTTAACGTACTTGTGTTACGATTTATTCAATAACAACTTTAACACAGACCGTTAGTAAGACGCACTTCATTACAAGTCTTTAAAACCGACGATTTAAAGTCACAAAACGACGGGTTTTCGATCAAATGCGCTGCAACGGCGGATAACGTTCAAAATACCGTCCCGCAGCCGCCGCTGTCTACTTCCGGTGACGTCCAGTACGCGGTGACGCAATAACTGCGTCGATTGCGAAACACCTCCGAGAGAACTTGCGAAATGGCGCAATTGCTAAAAAGACGGTAAATTATATGACATGTTGCGAATAACTAGTTTAAGGATTTAGACATTTTGATAATAACAATTAAATAAGCCAGATGACGCAACGTTGCTCAAAGTAGCAAATAATAACAACATAGAAAACACGTGATTTTGATCTGTTGCACACAGTTTATTTAACAATATGGTATATAAGTAAGAAATAAGTTTTTTTTTCAACCAGTTTATACAGTGATTCCATTCTCTCTTCCTTATATTTATAGTACTTTGCTTAATAACTTGCATGATTTACATAAAGGGAAAAAGTAGGGCCCCTGTTCAAGTTTGTGTGAGAGGAATGAGGGTCAATAGCAAAATCCATTCTGTGTTTCCAACAAGCAGTCAACCAGTGATCGCCCATTGCCTCCCGCTCAGCTAAGGGGCCCCCACCTCTCTCCCTCTTTCTCTCTAGCTCTCTTTATATTTATATATCTGTATGACAAAATTAGGACAAAAAGCAACAATATTCTACATCTGCAAGACAGAACCTCTGGATCCAGGCCAGTGAGACGTTGTAAGTGTGTACATGTCCTCTCGGGGGTGGTGCTGTATCGTCTGAGTGATGCATATGTGTGTGTTCGTGTGTGTCTGCATACATGCGTATGCACGGTTTCTATCGATACAAACAAATAGTTCTCCTCATACAAACTTCACAATGAGGAAAGGAGGAAATGCCTCCGAATGCATGTCTGAAAAAATGAAACAACACTAGAATACAATCGCTAGGAAGGATGACAGACAGAGCAAAGAGACCCTGACCCAAACTCCCAGACAAATTATTTTACAGTCTTCCAACACAAAAATGCTGCAAAGTTAGATAAGGTATAAAACAAAAGGTATGAATAATATAATGAAGTTTCGTAATTTTCTTTAAAAAAAAGAAAGAAAAGAAAAAAAAGGCATGAAACCAGACCACCCTCCCCTGAAACCAAAACAAAACATTGACAACACAAAGGTCTAAACTGAACAAAAAATATATTCTTTGTGATTTATATTTTTCTTTTAAACAACAATTTTTAAATCCTTCTTAAAAGGAAAAAAAAAATCAGTCTTTTGTTTTTAGGAAACATCAACATTCCCTGTTCCATGTAGACATAAATTTAATTTTCTCCCCCCTCCCCAGTACATTTCTTTAAACTTTTTACATGTCAGTACAAAATTTTTTTTTAGAATATTAGAGAAAAACCAACAGCCAGAAAAAAAGACGAGCGGGGGAGACTGTGGTGGGTGGAGTCTCCCAGTAAACGCTACAATCCCTCCACAAATTTCTCCAGCGTGTCTCCCGTCGTGTCTCCCACTATGCCTAAGTCACTGGGCAGCCCTTGGCGGTTGGGTGTATTGAGTTGCGGGAGCATGGCACTCTGCTCGGACGTGCCCATGTGCCCCTGGTCCATGGAGCCAGGCATGGGCGTCGTCAGACCGGGGTGCGGTGATCCTGTGTGCTGTGGCGAAGGCTGCGGCTGAACCTGTGGGGAGGGACTGGAATGTGGTGGAGGCTGCCGTGATGGAGGTCGGGGCGATTGTACGGGGGCTGGCGAGCACACCTGATTACTGAGTACATTAGCCATGGGCTGGCCGGGAAGGTGCGCGCCTTGTGGCTGACCGGAAAGCAGGTGAGTTTGTGGGCTCATGGGACTTGGTTGGGCCGGCGAGCCCATCGGAGGCTTGAGGACGATCTTTTGCTGCTGCTGCTGCTGGAGCATGCGTTGGTGAAGAAGGTTGGATGTACCGTCCATTCCCATCCCGGTTTGCCCCATCTGGGCCATTGGGGGCAACTGTCCCATGGGTCCGCCTGTTGCTTGCATGGCCAGCTGTTGCTGCTGCATCCGGAGTTGTGTGTAATTGGTAGCAGTCCCTTGTGCCTGCGGGAACTGGCCGTGTGCCTGCGGCATCACTCCTTGCTGCTGCTGTTGTTGTTGCTGCTGCTGCCGCAAAAGCTGACGGCGGTAGAGTTCCTGTAGCTGTGGGTTGTTGGCAGGGTTCATAAGCTGCCCCTGTGCTCCGAGGGCTGCCATGCCCTGAGGAGCAGGCTGCTGCGCTTGCGGCGGTGGTGCCATGCCAGGTCGCGGCACTGCCTGCATTGCTGCCATGTTCTGCACAGGATGCATGCCCTGTTGACCTTGCTGCTGCTGCGGCTGGTTGGCGTGGTACTTGGCGGTCCTCTGCTTGATGAAGGCGGCCATGAGCTGTGGGTTCGATTTGAGAATGTTTAATACCTGCTGCTGCTGCTGGGGCGAGCTGGGTGACTTTAGGGTGAGCAGCAGGTCTTGCAAGGCATTAGGGGCAATGGCTCCAGGTCTCTGGGGTGCCTGTGGTCGTGGGCCCTGCGCGGGCACCATCATGCGTGGCTGCGTGGCTTGCTGGGGCATCGTGGGCCTCTGCATAGGCATGGACTGCGGTGCGGTCTGAGGCGGAGCAACCTGCTGCTGAGCTGCTTGCATGCCTGGCTGAGGGCCTCCTGTCCACTGTCCTTGCGGGATTTGTGGCATGACCTGTTGCCCGCGTGGCCTGACATGCTGCATGGGCGGCTGCATCGGACCTGGCATGCGTGGCTGCTGGTGGTTCATGGGAAGGCCATTCATGGTCATGCGATAGTTTTGTTGGTGCTGAGCCTGAGCGACCATCTCTATGTGCCGTGCCACTTTCACTGCCATAGGCGGAGGCTGTTGCTGCTGAGGCTGTTGCGCCGGTGGTGGCTGCTGCTGCTGCGGAGGTGGTTGTGGGAGTGGAGACTGCTGCTGATGAAGCGGGGAAGCCTGTGGGCCTGGTTTGCCTTGTGAAGCTTGAGGAGAGGGTTGTCCGTTGCGGGGAGCATTGGGATACGCCGGGGACATGACACCTGCATTGGGAGTCGTTGGCTGATTGGTAATCGGTTGCGGCGTTTGAGGGGTGTTAGGTTGCGGATGCGAGGTGGGCGTGCTCGGTGCTGTTGATGCAGGCGGTGAAGGTAGGCTCTGAGGCATGGCTCGGGTCTGCATAGTAGCCATGCGTCTGCGCATCATCTGCGCCTGCTGGAGCCTGTGCTGCAGCTGCTGCTGACGCAGTTTGTGCTTGATGTTGAGGCAGAAGGGCACTGGACACTTGTTCTCCTGACAGTGCTTGGCGTGATAGCAGCAGAGCGCAATCAGCTGCTTGCACACTGGACAGCCACCGTTTGTCTTGCGCTTGCAGCCCTTGGTGTGCTGCACTACTCGCTTCATCTTCTGGCAAGACGGCAGGGAGCAGTTGGCATTGCGGCACTGGCAGGCATGCACCAGAGACTGGATGCAACGCTGGATGCTTAGACGTCGACTCTCCTGAGGACTCTTGGAGGCCTCACCGCTTTGACTGTTGTCGTCGTCCAGACCCAGACCCCACTTAACCATCTGGTGCTCGTGGCCCTTAGTGTTATAGCAACTGATGCACAAGTCAAAGTCCTGAGGAAAGATGAGGATAGAGTGATTTAGAAAGAGATCACAGGAAGTCTCTTCATGAAAGGACAAGAAATGGCTATTATGCATCAACTTCAAATAGATAAAACTTGAAAGATGTGTTTAAGCTACTAGTAGAATAATTGTTACTAAAAGATCCCACAGCTCCCCAAGTTTCATAATCCCAAAGGTTTACATTTCTTGCGCACAAACACAGCCTCATCCACTACTGTTTATAAAAAGGCAGCTGTAAAGTGTTACAGGAGCCTCTGGATCTTACCTCGCAGACAGTACAGTGCCAACGTGTCTCGACATGGTGTTTACATTCGTTGCAGGTGTAGACAAAGCGGTCCTGGCCCTGGTTGTGCAATTCCACCAGCATGCACATGGTGCTCCATTTGCACCGCCGTAAAGAGCTGAACTCCCAGTGCTTATCCCGTGCTAGTGTTAAGAAGGCGTCCCTTCCATCCATCAGGTCGCAGGTCAGAAGGGGATCGGAGTCAACAATGGGTAGTAATGAGTTGACAATGGGCCCAGAGTGCAGATGGATTACAAAAAACACCTGGGAGGACATATAGGACAAGGTTAGAGCTTTCAAGCTTAAATATGCACATCAAAAGGTGACGTGCAGGTTAAACAATGTACATGACTCGTGCAATGGCTTTGAGAGCAAGTTAACGATGTTAACTAAGATGAACTAAGAACATATAGTGAACCTCTTTGTGTTTCTCCATTGTGGCGTAGAGTTTCTGAGAAAGATCATTGGCTACATTCGGCATCCCAGGTTTCTTTTTATTAGCTCGGCTCACACTGCTTTTATTCTTATTTGTTTTCTTGTTGTTCTTCTTCTTTGCATTCTTACTGTCCCCAGGCGTGCCCTGTTAGAAAGAATAAAAGAGTCTATAAAAGGTGTCTGGAGTTTGTAAAACATGTAAATTAATCTACAGAATATCAAATAAAATGAACCTTATGCAGAGTATTTTAAAAATGTTCACCTCTGGAGTTTCACAAGCTGCCGTGTTTTCTTCTTTTTTCCTCTCCTCTTCTTCCTGTTCCAGCTCCTTGATGCTCTCCTCTAACACATTGGGCCAAAAATCACCCTCAAAATATGGAAGCTCGTTCGCACTCGTCAAACGGTCCTCCGTTGCTTGCTTAAAGATGTCCTATTAAACACAAACATATTGTACTTATACCGTGTAGATGTGTATTTTATGGCATTAGCAAAATCAAAACAAAATTAACATCGCATGGTCCCTGCTATACCTTGTAGTCATGCAGTATCCTCTCCGCAAAGGCCTTGTCCAGCATTTTGCGGTACCACTCCTGCAGGCGCTTGGGTTTTGGGATTTTCTGGTCAGCGGGGTGACAGTGGAAGATATAGTCATCACCTTCACTAGGTGGACACGCCCAGATGTGTGCCGTAACATATCTGCGGTAAATATGTTCAAAGTTCAGGGCATGAACGGGAACTGTATTTGTCGGTTTCAAGAAAAAATTATATAGTGAAACCTACCCAAGTTTCTTGACGTATTCCAAATAACCGATGAGGATTTCGTGATAGACTGCTGTTCTCAGCAGGCGAGGTCTGAAGAAGTGAATACTATCGAGGTACGATATGTATACCCGTCTAGGTAGGCACAAAAAAAAAAAAAATACTTTTAGCATCATTGCATGCTGAGCATTACGTGCATTGCCGTATATATGTCTGTTGATCCTCTAAAGAACTCCAGTAGGAGTTTACCTGGTGTTAGGGAAATGGCATTCAGAACCGTATTCTTGCACGTGCATGCCGAAGAAACACACGTCCACTCCGTCAATCTCCTCAAAGGCGAAAAGTGCTTTGGTTCTGTAGGGGAAGCTCTCGGGCATCTCTCCTGTGTCTACAAACCTGAAACGAAGCAGGAGTTTAGTCCACCTTTACCTATTCGAGGAACAAATGCTAGCACACCACTAAAACATCAATGTTTTGTTTGAAGAACCAATACCGAAATGAAACTCTGATCAGGCAAATCTCAAGATTTCATTTTTCAGACCAGCTGGTTCTGCATCCAGACTTGCCCACTGAAGGATTAGTTTACTGGAAAAATAAACTCATAGCATGGAGGTTAAATGTACCTGGCCTTCATGCCAGGTTTGACCTCCACCGTTTTGTCTGAACTGGCTACGACTCGCACGAACACCTCTCCAGCTTCCGGATGGTTCTGTCTCTTCAAGTACTTGTTCACTCGATCCTCTATGTATGTGCCTAACCGCGTCGACTGCAACCCTGGATCGAAGACAACAGCATTAAGCACAACAACACTAGTAAAGGGATAGTTTTTAATGAAACCTGATATTTTCATTGAAAGCTGAGAGATTTCACCTATAAGAACGGTTACCAGAAGCAGGCGCATTTGAGCTTTCATTTGCCATATTTCATGAGCTCTAAGCATGTCCTGATCAATGTTTGAATGATCAAAGCCTGAACTATGAGCTATATCTGCTCATCATATCAAGTAATCATGTTTCTTCAGAAGACTTGGACTGGAAAACTAAGGGGGAGAACAGAACCTGATTTTCGACGTGTCCCTGGGTCAACGTCTTGAAAAAGATTGCGATTAGCCAATCAGAAATGAAGAATATTCGAATTTTCATGCAAAATAAATGGCTTGCACCTCAGAACAAAACTACTTTCAAAGGTGGATGCTGCTGTGTGGGAATGCAGTCGTCCCATTGCGCAAAGTCACGTGACGTTTCACGACATGGAAGAATTTATTTGGTAAATGCTTTTCCTATATTCACATTAACT
>JAUMHI010000068.1:8985833-9000076 GCA_032359435.1 Enteromius unitaeniatus | reverse complement strand
ATTGCGCAAAGTCACGTGACGTTTCACGACATGGAAGAATTTATTTGGTAAATGCTTTTCCTATATTCACATTAACTTCAAGGGAGCGCAATAACCTTATTTGTATATTGACAGATTTATTTGAATTTTTTTTACGAAATTTGCAGTTTCAACCACTTAAAAATAATAGTGATGGAAACAGCTAGTGAAGGGACAGAAATCTCCCAGGTTTCAAATACCTTTATTAGTGTTTTTTAGATGAACAGCAGCGACACAAGGAAGAGTAAACAGCCATCCATTTATGATTAATGCATCACAGGAACAATCCTATCACTCACTTTTTGCCGAAAACTTGTTCTCTTTTCTCGTTTTCCCACTCTTCTTCAAACAGTTCTCGCAGATAAAACTGCAGAGAGAAACGCTCATTAGTGCTGACTTCCCGCTTCGCATCCAGAATCGATATCAGAGCAATGCGGTTTACTCTGAGGTGTTTTCAAACTCACCCAGAAGGCCAGATGACCTCATAATGCAGGACACAGATCTGATGCATCTTCCGCCCACAGTCTTTACATTCAACAAACCTGAGGAGGAGGAGAACTGATTAATGTGGCATGCAAGCATTTCTTGCCTTTTGTATTCTGGCAGCTTTTCTTTCAGCAAGTGTCTGAATGCATAGTCACTAACTGCGAGAGCAGGTAGTTAACGTGAAATACATCATTCAGTTTCTTTTCCTCCGGTTCTTACGCATTTGCAAGCAGGCCAATGCAAGTGCGCCTTTGTAGGAGGGGTGGATTTGGATAACACTGATGCTTGTGGACTGTAGTGTTGTGTTGGTGTGGTGGGAGTGTCTTTATGCACTTTGTTGTTGACAGCAGGAGGCGCAAGTGAGCCAATACTGACCAACATAGCCTTAATATTACAGCACGTGCTACTCATTGAATTCTGGGAAATTAAGTGTAGCGTTTACTTACGGCTCAGGGTCTAACGTGTCATTCTTCTTTCTTTCAAACTGGTCTTTAGAGATCATGCTGCATACAAAGAAGATCCACAATCAGGTTTGTTTAATATTTAAACCATTAAAAATGATTCAGTTTATTATGGATTGGAGAAAATGAATCAGGTTTTTCAACTGGAGTAGAAAATGATGAAATCTCCACAACCGCCATCACTTACGTCTGGGGCTGAGCTGGATCATCTCCTAGCGTCACACTGTCTCCCTGAATCTCGTTGAAACACTTCTCGCAGAAATGATACCTGCATACACACAAACAGCTGAGTCATGAATCACTTCCAAACAGAATATCAAATCTTGATGAAAATGAAAATTAGAATTAGAAATTATGATTAGAAAGACATTTGACAAAAAAACTAAGTAATAGTTCCCCCGAAATGCTGAAAATGTACTCACAATTTATTAATCTTCAGGTCAACCAATATGTAAACGAGTTTGTTTCTTTATTGGAACAGATTTAGAGAATTCTTTTATCACATCAGTTGCTCACCAATGGATCCTCTGGCAGTGAATGGGTGCCATCAGAACAAGAGTCCAGGCAACTGATAAAAAACTTAGACTTAAAAACATAATAACACAACAAGTGATCCACACCACACCGGTCCATCAATTAAGGACTCATAAAGCTATGTTTTTTGTAAGAAACAAATCAATCATTAAGGCGCTTTAACTTTAAGCCGTAATTTCAGGCCAAAGCACGAGTTGATAATACACAATAATGCTTTCTTCAGTGAAAAAGTCCATCACCGTTGTTGATGTTCTAATAGTTTAGAACCTTTTGGGGCGGTTTTTGCTTGTAAATTGTGATGTGCATATTTCTCACCTGATTCAGACAAGAAGACTTTTTTTGTGAAGTTGCTGTTATTACTGATTATTATTATAATTGCTGTAGAGAAATATAATGGTACAATCCCGTGCTATATATTTAATATAACATTTATTTTATATATAACACTTACATAAAACATACAACCATTTAAGGTGCCATAGAATGCAAAACTGTATTTACCTTGGTTTAAGTTACCTTTCAAAGATGAGAAAGCAATATTATGAATAGAGCACTCTTTATTTTAGCAGGAAACGATGATTTGAAATCTAAAAATGCCTTAATTATGGATTTGTTTCTTACAAACACACATCCTTTTAAGCAATTGGATTACTTGTGGATTACTGTGATGTTTTTATCAGATGTTTGTTCTGACGGCACCCATTCACTACAGAGGTGCAAACCGAGGATGAGTAAACATTCAGAAAATCTTCATTCTAGGGTGAACTAGTCCTTTAATACAAAGATGATTGCAAAAAAGTGTCAGCAGTGGATGCTTCTTCAGAGGTCCTGCAGTGACAAGCTATGTACTGCAGGGGGCACAAAGGAGCCTGTTATGAGTAAGCAGGCAATTTGCAGCAAAAAAAAACTAATAAATGTGCCAGTGCAAATATTACAACTGCCAATAAATTAGGACTAGCTAGAGACTTCGAGCAGAGTAACCGTGAAGAAAGAGAAAGGGGGAAGGTTTTGTGATCGATCGTCTTGTGTTTAGAAAATACATATAAACTGGCCTGAGCGCAAACTACGACAAGGTTTACCGTCAGCGTCTGGTTTGATGAATGTGCGTCAAACGCCAAAAGACAGAGAGCACGTCGACTTTATCTTGGGTGTGCTCTTAGACGGTTTCTCAGGCTGTGGACTACTGGATTCATCTCACCTGTTCTGATAGCTGTAGTAAGTGCCGTCTCGGGGTATTGTACACAGCTGCTTGCCGTAACAGCACAGCGTCTGAGGAGAAAACTCGTACTGTGGGAGAAAAGAAGAAAAGAGAGCTCAGACTCGGTTTTGGTGCGCAAAGGACCAGTAGTTGAATAGTAACTATGAAAACCAGCTTCTTTAATGGTAGACGGCATTATTATTATGCTGTGGAGCAATATTATTGAATAACCATTACACAATAATTCATTTATTTACTAGAGGAATATACTAAATATATGATAAATAACTAAATGTAATATTTATATAATATGCAATAATAATAATATGCATATATATTTAATTCATTATATAAATAATATGCAAATACATTTGCACATTAATAAATATTATTATCGTTATTGTTAGTGGATATATCACTGTACAACAATATATGATACATTACTGCATTTTTATACATTATTATTATTATTATTATTATTAATAACCATCATTATTAATGAGTATAGCAATTAATTATATAGTAAAACCTTTATTTGCACATTACTTTTTACGTTATGGTGGAAATATACAACTATTAATAGTACAACCATTTCTTAGACAATATATTATTATTATTTTTGAGCGCCATTATTGTAGAACCGTTTCTTCTATAATGATCATTATTATCTATGTGGACTAGGGATGTTCATTTCGGTTATTTCTCGACGCTCGTTCACCGATTATTAACCAACAACATGAGTCACATGATCATATCCGTCTCATATCATACGCCTGCAGCGACCAGAGAGAAAAAACATTATAAAGGATAAATAGGCCTGTACGAGAAACATACAGCTCTTTTACCTAAATAATAAATCAAGAAAACAAAAGAAAGTTAGTTCTGTAAGAACGTGCAAATCAAGCTCGTATTCCTTACCAGTAACCATAGCAACAGTGACCCAATTAATATCAAAGAGGGCAACGTCCATAAAACTAAAAGTCTTATCACTCTCTGATATGACGGGGTCCAATCGAGGCGCGAGGTCTTTCGTCAAATCTTCATTAACCGACAGCAGCTTCTAAATTTGGGCGGAGAGCATTTGCATCGCGCACAGAACACAATGCAGATGTGTTCAGATGACACGCAGCTCATTTCTCCATCACTAGAAGTTACACACTTAAAAACAGGACATGAGGAGCTGTACTGTATCACCTTCCTCCCGCAGCAGTAGCCGAGGATCTGCATGACGGGGTCGATCTCCTGCTCGAACACCTCGGCCAGTTTGGAGCAGTACTTGTAGACGCGTGACGTCTTCCTGTTGTAGAGCCAAGCGTTGTTGAACATCAGCCACACGTCATCCACGTACTGCCACGGCTCCTGATACTGGCCCGTGTCCAGCTTGCGCTTGATCGTGGACAGGTCTATGGGGTTCTTCACGATATCGAAGTAGTCCTGAGGGCGGAAGAAGAACCACCTTCACAGTTCAGTCAAACGAGCGCTCGCTCAGTTTTCACATTTCTAAGAATGATTCGATGAGACTCACAGGGATGCCAAGGAGTATGGGGTCCACAGGCTGCCGGAAGGGTAGAGATTCAGGATCCTGTCTGTACAGAGACTCCAGGGTGGGCATCAACGCCTGCCGCAGCTCTTCTGGCTTGAAGACTGAGAAACAAGAGCAAAGCAAAGATTAACCAGAGCAACAGAAATAAAAGAAACGTAGAGCATTCGAACAGAAGAGAAAAATATCAGTTGATACTTTTTCTGCGAGACTGGGGCGGTGAAGAGGACGATGTGCCGTTCGTCCGGCTTTCGTCTTCCTCTTTGGTGTCCGTCTTCAGGTCTGTCTTCTTGTCCTCGGTCTCCATCGGCTCCTGCTTAGTCTCCAGCCCCTCCTGCTCCTCCTTTTTGACCAATAGGGAGCCTGTGTCGTCCTCCGTCTAACAAAGGCAGAACAGCCATGGTTGGTAAGTACATAAATACAGTAAAAATGGTAATATTGTAAAATACAATTCATATGTTCATATATTTTATTTTAAGTGCAGTCGAATGATTCATTGCAATTAATCACATACAACATAAGTGTGTCCTGTGTATATTTATTATGTACGTATAATTACACGCATGTATATACATATGCTTTATATACGAAATATATTTACAGCTAATAAAAATATGAATATGTAAATATATCAGTGCTGTTAAACGATTAATGGTGATTAATCACATCCAAAATAAACATTTCTGTTTATCTAATGTGTATTATGCATATATAAATGAACACTATAGTAATACATTTCTATATTAAATACATTTTTATAAAATGTATATAATATACATGTAAATACATGTATATTTTATAAAATATATCCTGCATGTGTGTGTATTTATATAAAGGACAGTATTTGGCCGTTTCTTTCGCTAAGTTCTTAGCGATGCATATTATTCATCAAAAATTGCATTAAATATATTTACGATAGAAAATTTACTAAATTTCTTCATGGGACATGATCTTCACTTAACATCCTAATGATTTTTGGCATGAAAGAAAAATCTGTAATTTTGACCCATGCAATGAATTTTTGGCTTTTGCTACAAATATACGCGTGCGACTGGTTCTGTGCTCCAGGGTCACGTTTGTTAAAAACAGTACATAGACATATATCATGTAAACAAAAAACTTTATTTTGGATGTGATTAATCCCGATTAGTCGTTTGACAGCACTAGTTTTAATATCTAATTACTTCAAAAAGCTAAAAACAGAAAGAAATCCTTCTAATATACTGATTTACGATACATTTCCTAATTCCACCGATTTCATGATCAGTGTTGAAAACGTATCAAATCACACCTCCATCTTGGGCTCCGTTTTGATGTTTATGTCGTATTCTTGCTCCTCTGTTTTAGTGTCATTGGGCGGTACGTCAGGCACGGCATGCTGGGAGTGCAGCTCGGTGCTGGCTGCTGATGCTGGGGTGGGCACTCGGTTTTCACCGCTCTGAAAGACGAACAGATCAGATTCACTGACTTTATTTAAATTTTGTAAAACATATGTTACATGTTACATACATTTTGTTAATATTCAATTTATCCTGTTAAAAGGGTCTGTTGGCAAAGTCTGAACAAGTTAAACAATGGTTGTTAAATGAAACAATATTGCCGAGCACAAACAAACGCTTCAAAAGCATCGCTATGTTGGATTGCACGGGAACGAATTCTGATTGGTTGAGAGGACACATCGCATTTAGACTAAAAACAGGTTTGGCGCTTATAGTGTTTTGGAAAACAAAACTGCATCTTGACATGCATTTTAAACAAGGAAATATAGCGCTCTAGTCTATAGGCTATAGTCTTTAGCCGCTGGAACTCTACTCCTCGCCGTGTATTAGGATGAGAGAGACACACGACCTCTTCCAGGATGTTTCCTAACATTGTGTGTTGATTGGAAATTCATAATTATTTTATTAATTATTCACTTAATTATTATTATTTGAACATTTTTATTTAATAATAATAAATATGATTTTAATTATTATTATCAGGACTATTATTGTTGTTCTTATTATTATTAGTATTAAAATGATTCGTTTAGGGTTATTTTGTAGCTATATTAAAATACAAATCACAGTATTTTTTTCCAAACAGACTTTTATTTTATAGTGATTTTTTTGCAGTAGTATTAATAATAATATTAATAATATTAATAATAATAATAATATATTATTATTATAATATTAATATTAATAATAATAACTATTATTAATACTGTTATAATATATTATTATTACTGTCATTTTCATTATTGTTATAATTCGTCTTATTATTAAAAATAATTATAAATACAAGCAAACCATTTTAAAAGGTCAATCACAATTTTTATAGAATCTATTGAATAAAAGTGCACAAAAAGATTACAGTCGATGTCCCGACTACCTCACACTAGTCAGTTACAAGGCTCCTCTCGGGTCAGGATGTTGCCCGTGTAGGAAGCTCACTAGGTTCAGGGTCAGAGTAAGGATGTGCGGGTCTCACCGGTGTTCCAGGGTGCTGCTGGGCGGGGAGGGACAGTTCCAGCTGGGACTGCATGTGAGGTGGGGTACCCTGAGCAGGGGCGGGGGTGGAGGCCTGGCTGGGCTGCAGTGCTGCTGATAAGTTAGTGGTGCTGGCTGTGGCGTTGGGGGGCGGTGTGGCGCGGAGTGGAGCCTGAGGGGGCGTGGGACAGCCTAGCTGGGGGCCCAAGGGGCCAAGTGCATTCAGTGAGAGGTTAGCGTTCGGCTGCTGCTGGGGAAGGAGAGATTGCACGCAACACAAGCAGGGACAAAACAAGTTAGAGGGGGAAGTAGTCATGCTCTATGTCATCACTCTAGGATGCGAGTACACGTGCGCACCTGTGAAACGGCCGCCTGGGTGCTGGGCTTGCCCATGTTGACGCTCATGGCGTTGGTGTTGGCTGGGAACTGCGGTTGAGCCATGAACTGCGTCTGGTCGGCCGTCTGTGCCACCATGTTCCCGCCGTGAGCTCCCAGCATGCCCTGCGTGGGAGGCATTCGCGTAGGTGACATATTCATCTGCGCAAAAAACAACAACAACATGAAAGATACAATGAGATGCGTGTCCGGAGAGCAGAAGCGAGAGGAATCCAGACATGGACACTGACCGTCGGGACTTGGTTCATGTTGATCTGTTGATGGTTTATCGGAGAGGCGGCACGCGTCGCCATGGGAGCCTGAGACATCGGGACATTGGGCATCACGCCGAATGGATTCAAGCCTGTTGGAAAAACAGCACAAAAGATTGGAAATGCAATGACTTTTGTTTGGAGTTAGAGAAGACAAATGCATCTCCAACAGCGATTGGCTACTTTTTATTGGACGGGAGTACCTTGAGACACCTGCAAGCGATTGATAATCTGATTTGGCACATTGGGCATAGGCACAGGTCCATCTGAAAAGAGTGAAGAGACTCATTGAAATGGGAAACTGGCAAATTTTGTGCATATAGGTCTGATGATTTGAAAATGTTCATTTGGTGCGATTAGTTAGATTTGGTTTTTAAAAGTGTTGCATGCATGTAGCTTATTACAATGCAGTTACATATTCCTAAAATTCAAGATATCAGGGTACAGAATGCACCTGTATGAGGTTTTGTCTTATATAGTTCAGCAATAGCGATACGTTTTTCCCGAATATCAGCATGATTGCAACTATAATATAGATTTAACAACAGAAGTTATTAACTAGGGTTGTGCAAAAACAAAGAAACAAAACAAAACCAGTGAGCCAATGATTCATCGACTCGAGTCACTTGCTTTGATTCGAAATGAATCAGCTGTTTGGGTGAATTGGTTAAATGAATGATTCCCACATCAAGTCTTTTCTGCCACAAACTGGTGGTTTTAATTTAATAGAGTAGAATTCAGATCCCTCCCTCCCTGCAAATAACTCTCCAAAGCCATGCCTCCTATAAACCACGCACAGCCAGACCAGAGGCTTCCATTCCTGCTCTGTTTGCAATAGCATATGTAGGAAAGAGGGATATGATTGAACAAACATTTTTGACTTTAAACAATCAGCTGAAGTGAGTTTGGAGTAAAAACGTTATTAACGTTTCATGCTCCACCTGAAAGTAGGTGATGGAGATTTACCACTAATGAGAGAATCAGCTTTCCGGACAAAATGTGCATGACGATCGTGATGAAGCGCACTAGTATAAATACATTTAGAGCACTTCATTTGGTGATTGCTATCAGTTTTTCCAAAAATGTTTTTGAACCGAATCACCTACGGCATTTTTATGCAAATGCACTCATTCCACCTCTGGACAGTCCCTGTATAAATATACCTAAATGCCACTTCAGATGCAGCTTCCCACAACAATGTTATTGTGTTTAGATCGAAATTGGACTAGCTTGACATTGGCGTAGTTTTAAAGTGACTGACTCTGTGGCCGAGGTCCCATGACATTAGGCTGGTTGAGGGTCGACGGCTGTTGTCCCGCTGCGGTCATGGGCGTCTGGTTAATAATCTGCTTCTGTAATCGGGACCTTCTCTTCTCCTCAAGCTCTTTCTGGATCTTATAGATCTTCTCGGCCAGAAAGTGATAGTACTCATCCTATACACAGCACAAAGACAACAGCCAATGTAATCAGCTCTGAAGAATTCAACATTATTGGTCTTTAGGATGAAGGTGTAACCCTGACAGAGGGGCTCACCCTGCTATTGGCCGACTCGTACATATCTCCTTCCACTTTTCGCGCATACGCCACCAGGTTCTCCATGCGGCGGTCCTTCAGGGCGGCGGGGTCTGGTGTAGGAAAGATGGCCTGCACCCTAAACAAACACGCGCAGAGCAAAACCCGGTCACTCACTTTTTATCAAACGGATGTAATTCAAGAGCAGCGTTTACGCACAGTTTGTGTACAAGGTGGTTGCGGAGGTCCTGAGTGACGTGCTCGTGCCAGCCTTTCCTAACACCGGTTTCTGACAGAGGGGCCGCTGTGGGCAGGTTACCCAGGCTGCCTAACGTAGGGCCGTCCGGCATCAGCTGGCTGAGAAGGGAGAATCGGGAGATATCTAGTAAGCAAACGGTATTAAAACACCAATTTTGAGGAATTCCGAGTTGGGGGTGTGTTTTGGTTGGTGTGTGTCCGTGTCTCACTTGTTAAGGGTTGACGGCATGGTGCCATCGGAGAGCAGCTTAGCCTGATCTGATGTCGGTACGCCGATTGGGTTCATCTGACCACCCCCTGGATGACAAATAAATAAATAAAATAAAAATGCATAAAATACATTCTGAAATCTATTGTATTTATTGTAATATATAATATTAGTGAAATGCAGATTGTTTCTTTATTTTTAAATAGACATTAATATATTAACTCCATCATTTTAGACATCTACAATACTGTAGCTCTTTACCGAGCGTGTTGATGGGTCTCATTTGCTGCTGGTGCTGGGTCTGCGGGGTCTGCGCAGGCGTCTGCCCAGGGCCCTGTGTCTGTGCGGGGGTCTGGTTGCTGTAGGGGAGGCCGAGGGCAGCGTACGCCCGCTGCATGGAGCTGGGGTCAATGGGCGTGGAGCTGGGCAGAGCGGGCGCCGTCTGCTGCCCCGCGCCGACCGTCCCGATAGGGGTCTGCAGACCAGCGTTGGGGGGACTCAGCATTGCTGTAAACACAGGAAAGATCTGCATGAGAGCTCACGTCTGATTCTGCTTAAGCCCTTGGCAGAATCTGTCCGTCAAAACGGAACAAAAAAAGAACGTTCGAACCCTGCCAAACAGCCGTCTGCAAGAAAAACATTACTCATCTTGAACAACGTTGGAAAAAAATGTGGGAAGCAGAAAAGAAAAGGGGAGGGGATATGAGACGCCATTTGCATGGAGAATAAATATGGCAGCGGCGACTCTCCAAAATGTAAATAACACAGCGCAAAAACAAACACTTTAGCTGCCTCGCGCTCTCAGTCATGATGAGAGACGGCTGGCAGAGGGAGAGGCGCTCTGCAGGTTTGCTGGAGCTGTAACAGTGTGAGATTTTAATGAGTCACCGCTCAGCGAACCCTCCCCCCACACACGGCCCGTCCCAAACATTCACACGTTCACAGCTACATCATGTCCTGCCGAACAACTACACATCCAAAAACACAGTGCAGCTTAAACCCTCTTCAAATCCTAAATTAAACAAATAATAATAATACACGTATATGTGTATTCATGAATGTAACAGTTCCAGACACTGCAGCTGCATCCACACAAAGCCAGAGCTTTCCCCTTACGATTTTTTCCCAAGAATTATCTGCGTACAAATGAAACGGACACAAAACAATGAATACACATCAATCCAGTAGGGCTGGGATGGTACATTAATACATAAACGAGCAAAGACTTTAACAGCAGATGGCGCTCTAATCTAGTTTTTATTCGCACACTCAAATCCTCGCGAAGAAGAGCGCTTGTGCGTTCGGCTGAGTCTGTAATATCACATCGGCTCAGAATGCTTTCATGACGTGAGATTAATGTGTAAACAGCCACTGCGAACAACCGTGTAAAGGGCTTCAACTTTTTGTGAATTTTATGAACGATTATTTTAGGTTCAGGTATGTTTAAGGATGTGGAAACAAACGGAGTACGGTAGTTTCTAAAGCATGCAGCACCATCTAACTGTGCAAAACTAAACTCAGAATCGATTCTGGAGGGGTCCCGATGCATTCCAAAAATCTCGAGTCGATGCCTAATCATTTATCGCGTCATGCTGTAATTCTGCCATGCATCAACTTTACGCACAATATATAAATTAATATTGAACAATGCGTCTATTAATCTGTGTTAATGTTATTTCATAAAAACAAACAACAACAAAAAAAATGGTAACTAATAAAAAGTGTTATCAAAAAAAAAAAAAAAAACTTCATGTTTTTGTCGTCATGTGATGTAGCAGTCTCTGATGAGGGGTGAAACATGGGCTGATAACGTCATCGTTTGACAAAGTATACAGATTGGCTGTCCAAACGAAGACACAAATGTGTCATTTTCAGATGAATTCACTCTGGGACCCAGTTTTAAAAATAAACTGAAAACTATGTATACAGCTACATGTGTCTCTGAGTGGACGGGGCCTTAAATGACAAACTCAATGTAGAGATTTATCTAAGTCCTAATTATAAGGTTTAAAAAAAAAAGCACTTAAAATTAATCAAATTACAACGTTTTATCTACAAGACGCATTCTACCCGATCCTGAGATCTCATTCCCTGCAGGATTAAGTGATGTCCAGTGATGTCAGTGGCTCAGCTTGATGCGTTTGATTCTGGAGCCACATATGAAAAAGAAGTCCTCCAGTTTCCATGAAAGGACCTATACTGTGCTTTGAGCAGAAAGACAAAGTGGTAGGGCTGTCTCGATTAATTGAACACTGAAAATAAGCAGTATCTCTTCTAAATCAAATTCTTGTATATCCTGTAAATAATATTTTAAACAGTGCATTTCTTGCATCTTCTGTAAACAAATTTTAATGTTCACTGTATCAATGTAAACAACAGACTGTTGTAATGAAAATAGAACTCTCCTAAACACGGTTGCATGAGGTGTTCTTAGTGATCTTGTTATGTCACTATATGAACATGAATTTACTTATTTTAAAGAAACATGAGCATGTTAACCTTTTCAGTTTATGGCTTGTACATGTCTGGCAACGCAGGAAAGATGTGACCGTGACGGCACAGTGTATCTATCATCTGTGGAGAGTTTTAACGAGGTGTTTAAACTCGCTTCGCTCCGCTGCAGCCAAGGCAGTCATGTCCTTTGTGATGTACAGAGACTGGAAGCGCCTGGCAGAAGCCCCTCCCATGACGCAAATTCACATTTGCTGTGAAGCGAATTTCACGCGTGAATGAAGCAAGTAAACTCAAAATGTTCAAGCGTCCTACGAGTCTGTTGTGCACGTAGGGTAACGTAATTGAAAGGAAAAGTAATCGAAATAATTGTCCTGGAAAAATTTGATCGATTATAGGTTCTGAATGTCGATTTTGATTACTTTTCGATGAATTGCCCAGCCCTACGAAGTGGATCAACTTGTTAGACGTCATTCTGGGTTTTTGTGGAAATCTCAATTGCGAAACGCATATGGAAAAATATGGAAAACTTAACACGATCTGATCTTTTTTTTGAGGTTTCGTGGCCAGTGTGTAGTCGTGACCATAAAGCTGTATTTATTTTTTAACGTGCAAAGAATTCAGACAAGATTTTTAGATGTTCAGAAAATGTCAGTGTGCAAGACCTTAAGTATTTCTATTTTTAAAGTACGATAAAGCGTACTTCTTCACAAAGGCATCACAGGAGTATTAGTATTAGTTCTGTGAAACGATTAATCACATCCAAAATAAAACTTTCTGTTTACATAATATAGTGTGTACTATGTATATTTATTATCTATCTATCCATCCATCCATCCATCTATCTATCTATATATATATATAAAACATATGCATGCAAATATTTAGGAAAAATATGTTCTAAAAAAATAAATATAGTACACATATATATTATATATATGTCATAAATATAAGTAGTTTTCAATTATGTAATCCTCATACTTCCGTTTATTATTCCATAAAATGTCAAAATGCTTTAACAACATTATAATACATAAATATCATTCTTTTTTTACATGCAATAAAATATATAAAATAATTAAATTAGAATAACTTTGCAGTATTATCATTATTGTTATTCAGGGGTAAAAGTAAGGGGTAAAGAGGAGGGTGTTTGATGGAGGAAGGACTCACGCTGCTGGTTGCGCTTGTCACTGGCGTTCTTCAGCGGGAGGCAGACGGGACAGTCGTGCCTCGTGCAGTTCTTCCAGTGCGAGATGATCTGCCTGGATGAAGCACAGTGAGCCACTGAAGAGAGAGAGAGAGAGAGAGAGAGAGAGAGAAGAAAACCGGAGTCAAAGTGCTGCAAAACTGGGAGCAAAAAGGTCCTGTGGGATAAGAGGTGTGTGAAGCATGCACCCACACCTGCCACAACTGACTTCACTAAAACGACAGCAAAGAATGACATTGTTTCTGCGACGAGTCATTTTTCGTTCCTTACAGAAAGTAAAACAATAGGAAAAATGACATAAATCACTGGCCAAGAGATTATAATTGATTAATTACTACAGCTATGGAGAGCAAGCTTTTTCAACCAATGACGTTTCACCGTAGGAGGCATTATCTGGTGGGACAATGAAAACAGGAACTTAGCGACGGCTAACATTTCACTGGTTAAGAGGGAACAAATGTAACAATAAATATATTAATTAATCAATTAAACAAATAAACATGAGAAGAATAAATAAATATGTGATAAGGATCATTTTTGCATAACGTAATTATACAACGCAATCAAAATACAACATCCTTTATCTGTAAATGAACATTATTTTAGACGGTTAACATTAATTACTTTAGAAATTAGAAAAACGAACTATTAAATATTTTGATAAAGTGAAATAAATCTGAAAAAGCTAAAATAACAAAAGAGAAAGAAAATTTGCCTCGGTCTCTAACTGAAATATGCTGATAATTATATTAAAGTGGAAATGAAAAATGAAAGCTACATAGAAGTGAAACAATTAAAAACTAGCAAAAAAATTTTGTGTATATATAGAATTTTTTTGTGTGTGTGTGTGTGTGTAGTTTTTTCCTAAAATATCACTGGTTACATTGATTTTTTTATCTATGCTTCCTGTGGCTCATTGCTGAAATGTATTACAATAACAACATTTAAATAAAATTACAGAATGTAACATTATTAGAACAGAATTTACATAATTTACATACTATTTTCAATATACATGCTGCCCGTTGGTAATATTATTAGAAAACACGGGTCAATTTTCATTGTTATGCTGATGATACTCAACTATATATCTCAACAAGACCAGATGAAACAGAGTGTGTTAAAAATGTAAAAGATTGGATGATGAATAATTTTCTGCTATTAAACTCAGACAAGACATAGATATTACTTACTGGACCAAAAAACAATACACAAAATCTTTTGACTTACAATTTACAATTAGACGGAT
>JAUMHI010000068.1:8950841-8985317 GCA_032359435.1 Enteromius unitaeniatus | reverse complement strand
AACAAATCTTCATTTTCTTAGTTTGAACAGCAGCTATGCTAATTTTGTTCCTATTTGTTCTGTTTCTACCATGGGATACCCCGTGGTAACTAGGAATGAACAAACTCCAGCCTGGATCCAGAACACTTAAGAAGAGATGATGCCAACCCCACAGAGGACTGCCAACCTGGAACAACACAGCACTAATGAATTCTGCTACTAATTTATAATGTTCCTTGTCTGTTCAATTACGTTACTAATTGATCTTTATCTCCCATCTATGCCATTTCTACATGTACAAGCTACTACTACATTTACTGTAAAACATTACTTTGGTGTAAAGCTGCTTTGCAGTGATATGTATCGTGAAAAGTGCTATACAAATAAATTTAAATTGAATTGAATAATAAAATGGAATTTGATAGAATAGGTAATAATTTACTAGTATTACATTTACATTTATTTGAAATTACTTCAAATAGTTCAGTGCTATTCAATTAATAACATTCAAATAATATTAAATAATTGTAATGATCAATATTTTCAAACTGAATTATATCCATCGCTGCTTCACACAAACTTATTTGTATTACAGTAATAGTATTATGATATTTCCGATCAAAGTGCAGTGCGTCCAAAATATTCACCGTCTTGCATTGCATTAAGAAATCATGTAGATATTCCGCTAGGACACCACTCGACTCACGAGTACCTGCTGCTGTGATTTATCGCGCCACAGCTGCTTTGTTCGAGACACCAAACATGATGCTTAAAGAGCCGTCTCTAGCCCTTGTGTCCTTCCTCAGGAGTCCAAGAGAGAGATACGAGAGTCAGAGCGGAGCGACAGGAAATGAGCTGGCACCCGGCTGCTGTTTGAGTTGAAATGAAGCCCTGTGCTCGGGCTCCAACAACAACTATAGCTCTGAGAGCAAAGCAGCCAAGCAGCATCAGGGCGCCGCAAGCCCTCTCCCGCCGCTTGCCAACCCCTTAATATTGCATTATACCATAAAGAGCACCATTTTCTCTCTAAATGGACTGTTCTACTTGAGACGGAGCAGAGCGTTAGCTCTGGAAATCCCCCGGGTGAGTGAATGAACCGCTACTGGCTGTGAACCCAAATGCGCTCTTTGGAATTGCGCTAATATGTAACGTAATATTTCAGATCCATTGTTGTGGCTGGTGTTAATTTCCTTAATCAAAAGTATTTTTTCTGAAAAGCTTTTTTTTCTCTTGACTGAGGCGAGACGAACAGTAGTTATTTTTAACAAGTGTTATTTTTCATGGTAGTTTGGCATATCGATCTAGTAAAGGAATAAAGCCTTGCATCGTCTGGGAAGCGGTTAAGCTTTGGCGACGGGCGTTTATCGTGGACTCACCTTGGCAGGATTTGCCGGCCTGGCAGTGGGTCATGTGGTTGAGGACGTTCTTCATGGTCCTGCAGTGGGGCAGGGCACAGGCGCGCACCTCTCCGTTGGCCTGCTCGCGCCGCTGGCACTTGTGGGCGTGTAGCAGCAGGACCAGCTGCTGCTGGATCAGCTTGCGCTTCTCCGGGTCGGCCGTGGGGCCCGCCGACACACCCTGACCCGCCACCATCCCGACTGACACCTGCTGCTGCTGGGGTGAGAGAAAAGGCAGAGTCAGCTTTCACCGGCCAGCTCAGTCCTGCTAGTGTGTGCGAGATGGGACACTCACCATGTTCGGTACGCTGGTGACCGTCGCCCCCTTCAGGTCAGTTGGAAACTGGGGCAGGCTGTTGGGGAGGGCGCCTTTATTTTGAGCGTTCACGCCAGTCGTGCCCATTTGTTGCTTTCCACTCTGGTACTGACCGAACGGACTGTTGCCGCCTGCCATGCCCATCTACAAACCAAAGAAAGCGGGAAATATCACGTCAGAGGAGACATCAGGATATTCAGACATAGGATCTTGTGTCGAAAATAATACCTGCTAAACAACCAAACAGCCAACAAGATTCTAGGATCACTGTTACTCTAGTGTAGGATCAATTAGGTGAAATTTACTCATCGGAATACTAATCTACACAATTGGGAATTTTGTGCAAGGGCGAAACATTTCCCTATGTGCATTTCGTTTAGCGTAGATGGTAATATGAATTTTCCATGTTGACCATTAACAGCTGAGTATCTTTGTTTGAAACTGACTTTAGTGTGAGACGTGCTTCATGCAACACTACACTATTGACGGAGTACAATTTTAGTTTTATTTTCATACATTACATACCTTTTTTCATATATCAACAGATAAATTAATAAAAAAAAACAATATGACCTGATAGGGATGCATAATATGCAGGTAAAATGTATTTTGATTGATATATATTTAATTTAACATATCAGTTAAACGTTGTGTTAATTCCTCATTTTATACCTTTAGATTAGTCTTATAATTTAAAGGAACCGTATGTAAGAAATCTATTGTAATAATCATAAAATGGCTTTGTTATGTTCAACAGGCATTAAGAAATCCTGTTCATTTCAAGTACTCGTATCGCCGACAGCAGTAGTACAGCCTGGATATTCTCGTTTAAAAAGCTCAGTTTAAAAAAAAAAGCTGATGATTATATTGTCCATCTATCTCCCAATCACGAAGTCAGTGGTGTTTCAGCATCCAGGTTGCCTGATCTCCATTAAGTGAAGCGGCTGCAGCAGCTACTAAAAAATGTCTAACATTTCAAGTACGAAACCTAAAAGACATAAATGCAAATTTTCTCCAGGACAGGTAAGTTTCATAAATGGAATCCTGCAGCTTATCTGGCAACCTCTTGTCAACGGGGAGGGGGAGGGCAGATGAAAGTGATTGCAGTACCAGTTTTGGCCATTTCTTACATACGGTTCCTTTAACAACACTATAATATCTCATGATGAATGTCCTAATGGAGAGCGAAAACTTAAATCACGGAGATACTAGTAAAGTTTTAATTAGTATTTGTACATTTGCATATATTTTGAATTCAAATTTTGTTTTTTTAGAAGTTTAGTCATTTTAAAATGTAGTTTAACTAACTTGTTTTTGTCTATATCCACAAGTGTCCTACACCCCCTTGCGTCAAAAGTGGGAGTGTCTTGCAAATGCGAAAGACTATGTATGCATTACCCGAGTAAACATGCCAAATACTCCCGCCAGAAAAATTAGACAAATTAGGTATTATTTATTTACATAGTTTATCAATAACCCTCCTCTCTTTATAAAATATTAACCTCTTGTTACCCACAATAGGGGTCCTTTAAAAAGTGTCTGAAGAAATGTAGTATGCTCCAGTGCAGCCAATTAAACGTTCCTCTCAAACATATCAATCAATCGATTCGTTGTTTAACAGAACAAGCGGAGCCTTAAGTCTTCAGCCGAGCAGGGTTTCCCCCGTCTGTGCTGATCTCCAGCAGCGTGCCGGCCGGCCGCTCTCCTTTGTTGACATCGCTCCAGCAGACCAGATAAAAGAGGCCAGCTGAGTGGCACACGCACCGGCCGTCCCTCCTCCCTCCCTCCCTCGGCTCTGCTCACTCATTCATGCACACCAACACACTTCTCCTGCTGCTCTCTGTGCTTACTCATCCACACACACACACATTATCTCTCCGACGGAGCAGCCAGGATTCAGTCTCCCAGCAGATCTGCACCGTGCCCAGGATTTCCTCACTTTTGTCCTCTGCTGCACACCGACAGCCAGAATCACTTATTCACCCTGGTTACAGTTACACTAGCCTCTGGGACATTGAAGACATTTGCAACTGTAACAAGGCCTCCTGTAAAACTCTTAAAAACGCCCGATATGTAAGGTTTCTGTAATAAAATGTAAAAAAAACTACTTGCATGGTGTGAAGTATATTTCAAACAGTTGTGTATTTATGTTATCCTAAAAGATATTTAATCATCAAACCATGTATAGACAGCTTTTATTGAGTATTTTGCAAAAACCTGTGTCCTTCGGTACAGTTCGTCTATTTTGTTCGGCTTCGGCCAAGAGTGTTCGTTATGGTGCATCCCTAAATTATAACATTTCTTTTAAAAGCACAACAATAATAGCGCAGATTGAATGCAATAAAAACATAATTTGCTTCAAGATTAAGGAAATATGAATCTCGCCGTGAACAGGTGTTTCTTTAGCAAGCTGTATGAGAGCTCTTAACTGATTAGATGACACTGAAAGGGCTTCCTAATGGTGTCCTGTTAAACCAGAATCATCTGAAACCACCAGCTAACAGCTACGACTAAAATCGCTATATGCTTGTGTTTTTTTTTTTAGAAATAATGATTTAGTGGCGCTGGTCAACACTTTGCACCAGATTGTCAAACATTCTTTCTCGGAAGCTAAAAACCTGCTGGAGACCGAAATATTAAGATCAAACCAAGAACGATGGTAAACTGTGATGTCTAAAATAAAAAATACAACTATACTGCTAATTATCAAAAAGGCCTAATGCCATACTTTATGATATTGGCCGTTTTAATATTGTTTTCCCCTCACAAAACAGATAGAAGTTTTTTTTTTTTTTTACTTTATAACAAATAGTCAAATGTCAAAAAATGTAAAGGTTTTTTCCCCCCCCGCAATTTTCCAAATTCCACTTTATTTTTTTCTAAATTATTCTTTTTTGTTTTAATTTTTATGGATTCTATTTTCGTCAATTTTATTTTTTTCAGGACCTTTTAATTGCAGTAATTGAAAAGAATTTGTAATTATTTCCAATCATGAAACTCAAAGATGATTTAACAATTCATTTACCCCCAGTTTCACAGACAAGGTTTAAGCTAGTCCCACACTAAATTGCATGTTTGAGCTGTTTCAGATGAAAATATCTTGCTCTGACATATCTTGAAACATGTCAGTGTCATTGTTCTTTGTTAAGATGCACACCTGTAATATTTTCTTATAAGGCATTTTTGTAAAAAATGCTTAAATATCCTAATTTAACTAATGCCTAGTCCTGGCTTAAGATAAGCCCCATTTGTGAAACTGGGCCAACAAGTTTTAAGTTTAAAAATACATTTTTAGCCTATGAAAAGTGTTTTATACTTTCCCAAATTCCATTTTATTTTTCTACAAATTGCATATCTTGAATTATTTTCTTTTTCTTTTCTGGACTCCATTTTAATGGTTAAATTAAATTTCAATAATCATTAGTTACAATGAATTTATCGAAATCATAAAACATTTACCAATCAAACAATACAAAAAATAAAATTTTTAGGGTGCTATGAAATATGTCTCTATGTCCTACATATTTAATTTTTCCTGCATTTCATGTCAATCAAATTTGAATAAAATTGTAAATCAAAGTGTGTGTGTGTTAGTGAAAAATAAGCATTTGATTTGATTCAACAAATATGATGCAGGGCGGTGTAACGAGTCATTTTTAAGAAATGCTAAATTCAAGCATTTTTCAGCCCTAACCGCTATAATGACTAGCTCTTTGCACAAAGGGATTTGAATTCATAATACAAATGCAAACACCTGCCATTTCTGACATCCGAGTGCTGCTTTCAGACCCCATCAGTCACTAACCCGTCTATCACAGAGACCAGTTTTGTTCATCAAATTTGCATAGAGCACAGATGAGATGTGTATGCATGCAACACGGCACTTTACGCTGAGAGCTTTTCATTTGCCTTCCCATCAAGTATAATTCGGCTGGCGCGATCGACAGGCCTTCAAACAAAATGGCAGGGTTTAAGAGCGTTCTGGCATGCAATCGCTCTCGTAACGCCAGCATTTAAGCCTAATAAAAAGCACAAGTGCAGAAATGAGTCATGCAATCAAACGACGAAGCAGCAAAGCGCGGCTCCAGATAGAGAGTGATAATGGGAGTCCGTCTGCTGCTGCGCTGAACTGGACACACGACTTGATTTACATCACAATACTGGAGCGACGAGAAAAGGCATGAAACAGACTCCACCGAACGTAACGGTCATAGTTTATATTACAGAGTTGTTCGTCATAGGAGACGTCTCAGTGCGGGACTGTGCGCCAAATATTATAACACTGCCAGGATTTCATCCGAAGTGAAAATTGTCTTGCAACAGCCATTAATCAGCTGTTAAACCAGTGACCAAAGACTGCAGATTTTAGCCTAGGATTATAGGTACCTTTGGGATTTTTTTCAACATTTTGTGTCCGAAATCTCACAGCGTGCGTCAATTAAATCGACTAATTGCACATTTAGGTTAATTCAGTTCATTAGATAGTGTGGGGTGGTGGACTAAACCACAACGAGCCTTTTATGTAGCCTATTTCATGTTAATTATGTTTTAGTCGACTAACATTTCGTCAACTGGTCAGCCCTAATTTCTTCCCAGTCATCTGAATTCCGCACCTACTATTTAGTAAAAAAACAACAAAAAAAATCACATGATAATGTACAGTGCAAAAATGTATATTTAACTCTTCAGCAAATCGAATAATTACTGATTCCCCCGGTTTCACAAACAAGGCTTAAGCCTAGTCCTAGACTAAAATGTAAATCTAAGCGGCTTCAACTGAAAAAAATTGGCACTAACTGATCTTAAATTATAGCAGTGCCTTTGTTTTGTCTTTAGACGAACACCAGTGAAGACTTTTTCTAAGGTCAAGATTATAAAGACTACTTAAACTATGGCTTAATCCTGGCTTAGTCTAAGCCCTGTCTGTGAAACCGGCCCTTAATGTTACATTCACCTCAAATGCGCATTAGATGATGGCAACGGTATGATGTAAAAACAGGAAAAGAGTGAATATATATATATATATATATTAATTTTATTATTTATTTTTTTTCTGTTAAGCTTTATTTTAGTTTAAGTAATTTTAGAACACTACTAACTCATTTTATGTTAATTAGCTGCTAATGTTTCATTACTAATTTCACGTTTTTTTAAATTATCTAATATTTTGTGGTATTTAAGCTTTATTTTAATTAGGGTTGGGCGATGTCGACCAATTTGGCATCGTACGATGTCTAATGTGAAACATCGCGATGAACGATGGCATCATCGTCATAGGCGGCGATTGTTGGGAGGGGGGTGTGAGTTTAGTTGTAACTAAAACACCAAGCCCCGCCCCACGACTGACAAAAATAACAGTGTTCACGCAAGCAGGTGAGAGAAGATCGAGCGCATGAACGATCGCTCGCGAGTGCTTGAATTGCGCACAGACGACATATCAAGAAATGAGCTGACGGGCCCCGTTTCTTCGCATGTACATCTGTTTTCCCCTCGCAGAAATCATTTACCGCGCTCGCTTATTAATGGCATAGATTTGCCGCCATAGATTAAGTGTGTTTTTCACGAGTTGGTTGCTGATGCGGCAGGACGGAGGATCGTGATGCCATCGACACTAATGTTTTTTAAACATTAGTGGTAGTAGTAGACCATCACATACATTATTATAATAGTAATATATTTCTGGCACAATGTCTAAACCTTTATTTTGACGGGTTGCCGTGAATACATTTCTGTGTGAAATCCTGGTTTACTCAAGTGAAACTGTAAAATGCACATGAAGTGACTCTGGAGATGTTGTTTATGTATTTAGGTCCTCATTGAGACGACAGCTGCTAAAATCACCGTGAGCATCGCGCACTTGTAGTAAACAAAACATTCATTCGTTAACACAGAGACGCAAAGAACATACAGGATTCATATTCGAATCGACTTTTGCGACTTAGTATTTACAGATCCTAATTCATGAAGCAAACTGTAGGCTACATTCTGTTTTTAAGTTCCCAAATTCCGTCTGGGTTTTCTGCATCGCGGAAATCATGAGGTACCAGCTGTACTTAAATACTGCTACCGTGACATTTACGTTCTTTTAGTACCGACTTTTGACAAAACTAATTCAGTCTTTCCCATACATTGATTTGTTTGTGGTGGCGCGCCACAATATCAAACTGACCAAAAATAAATTTTGGATATCATTTTCATTCAATCTTGAATGTACTGTCTAATAAACGATCGTTTGCGAGCAGAGCGCCGTTTTTGTGTACACCGTTACCAGGGAAACATAATCTCTACCATGACAACAGAGCCTCCCGCCGAAACAAATAAAGTTTGTGGGAAACACTGCATTTTACTAGAATATTAGCCATATATTAGTGCTAATTAAGCACATATTACTGCCTTATTCTACATCCTAAACCTACCCTACTTAACAACTACCTTACTAACCACTCATTTATTGAGGGAAAAGTCATCGTTAATAGTTAAAGTGTTACCTATCCTAAAGTGTTACCACATTTACAAATAACGCAGCATTTCAATTCCATGGGGAATGAAATAGTTATTTCCGAGCAAGTCAGAGAAGAACAGAAATGACAAAGCGACCGCTGCTATTTATTAATTATTTACGGTTTATAGCAAGCGAACAAAACACTCGGACAAATTTGATGTTTATTAGCAATCAGCAGCTTTTATGCTTTATGACTGTCAGTTTGTTCTGGAAAGTCATCCGAGTAAATGATTCAGCGACATAACCTCAGGTAGAGTTACATGATTTGCCTGACGCCTGAACTAAGAAATCATGCGGTAAATATAAATGTCTTCGTAAAGTATACATTTATTATGTGCAGTGTTAAAATCGTAAAAAAATCTTAAAAGCCCGCGAGAACTGGAAGTTTGCGGCCAATTTTACTTTTGTATCGTGACATACTTCAGAGAGAAACAGAATATTAAATGAGGGAAATAGAGGGCGTGGCTTGTTTTTTCTACAGCAAATTGATTGGATGTAGTAAAGTGGGCGTTTCATTTAGCAAGAACGATGACTGTTGGAGGGACGTAGTTAATGATGTCACGTTCACGCCCAAGCCGTCAAACTGATATCATCAGAGAAGGCCCGTCGTTTTAGAAGGGAGGAGCATTTTCAGATTTGGATTAAAGATTACCAAAGGAAACTATTTTTTTTTTGGACTGACAATGAACTGTTCAGCACAAAAATAGCAAAGTGAGCTAACAAAATAAATAGAACCAGTTTTGATTTCCCAATTTCAGTTTTGATTTGATTTTAAAGTCTGCCGTTTCCAACCAGGATGCCAAAATATCCATTGTAGCACATTAACTGCTGATAGGAGTATTCATGAGGGAGCATTTTCATTGACGTAATCTCAAATCTTCACACGACCACAGCAAACGAAACTGGCCGCCTCACCTTGTTGATATTTCCGGCTTGCTGGGTGTTGATGCCCATCTGCGCCCCCTGTGTGAGCGTCTCTGCCAGGACACTCCCCGCTCCTCCCTGTGCCGCCGCCCCCGCTGCTCCTCCCGCCCCGACAGAAGGTGCCACCTGCATGCTTCCGCCCTGATACTGCATCCCTCGACCGCGGCCGACAGAGCCCAGAGTCCCGTTGATCACCTGACCCGGCTGTCCGGCCGTGTTCTGTCCCATCATGCCGCTGTTCAGCATGGCCTGGTTAAATCCCGTGCCGAGTCCCATGCCAGCTGAGCCGGCGTTATTGCCCTGCGTCCCGGGAGTGCTGCCTGGTTTTTGTGTTTGAGAGGGGTGAGAGGGCGAGCCCTGGCCGAGGGGACTCTTTCCAATCCCGCCCAGCTGTGATCCGATGCCGCCGGGCTGCGGACTGGCCGAGTTCATCCCAGCGCTGCTTCCCGGCCGCAGGAGCTCGGAGAGCTGCTTGTGCTTGGCAGCAGCGTCAGAGACCATGGGGCCGTGGCCGCCTGTACCTGTGGCCCCGCCGTTAGAGGACATGGACATCAGCCCCAGGTCTCCGTTAGGTATCAGCTCATCTGGAAGATCGTTCTCCAGGTCATCCCAGGAAAGTGATCCCAACTCTGAGGAAATAAAAGAGAGGGACAAATTACTAATTGCTTCTGTTTATAAGGCTGTGAGATTCCTATTGACCTTAGTGCACAGAAATTGGATGTCGACGAATGAGAATTTGATGAATGCTTCAAGACGTTCCTCAGAAAACCAGTTTGCAGCTTTCAGTTTATGTGTTTCTATGCAAAAACTGAGAAACTGAAAAAAAACATGCTGGTTGGGAAATTCCAAAGTGCTTATTAAAAAAAAAAGGTGTGTATGATCACTTGAGTCAGACAGTACATGTTTTATTCATCAAGAAGACATACACATTTACTGTCCAAATTTCCGGATGAGCTATCAAATAAAACAAATTCATCTAAATTTGTCCCAGTATGTAATCTCATTAGCTACGTTTCCTTGTGCTTTTATGCAAATACTAGGAAATTGCATACAAATGGTTTGGTTGTAAATTTCCGAAGCACATTAAAAAACAAGGGTATGATCGCTTGAGATACTTTTTGTTTGTTTTTTTTCGTAAGAAATAACATATCTTATTTTGTGTCCTATGTGTTGCTGACTGAAATGTACAATAAAAATGCATTTTTCCAATAAAGAAATTTGAGGTTTCTACAATTTAACCTCAACAAAACCCCATCCATGAGAGAATGGGGAAAAAAACCTTGGGAGAACCAGGCTTAGTTGGGACCAGTTCTCCTCTGTCCAGACGCCCAGCACCTAATTTCAAGTTCATTATTAAGCACATGTCAGATTGTGCAAAGGACTTATCCTATAAGTCCTAAAATCATTTCCTAGGTTTGAAAATGGACTCAAAACGGCGAGATCAACTTCCTGCAAAGTGAATATGCCGTCTACTCCTACTAAGGTCTATTAAATTTCATATTATTAAGGGTCTAATGGAAACTGTGGTTTTGACACCAGGAAAATATTCTTTTAGCAGCTCCATACTGTGCGGGAAAACAGCAGAGAGAGCAGTAGACTACATCAATATGCCTGCATGAGGTTGATCCACCGCCGAGTCTGCTAATAGCTTTAATAAATCCACCTCATCTCTTAAAACCTGCTAATGAACGACTGACGCGGGACACACACAAACACAGGAGTGTGTACGATACTTCAGAACAGCTGGGAGGAAGGAGACGTTCTCAATCACGCCTGTGACACCGAGAGACTAGCGACAGATGTTAGCATGTTTACCCCAGTAAAAGCCATCAGCACAACAGGACGGATGCTAGAGATGATATCACCACCGATTCAGGTGCTAAATTAATGGATTTGATAATGATTAACCCAATGTTACCTAAAGACAAGGAGCCTGCTTAAACTGTAACCAGTATATAGTACATACTGAATACTACATTCACTGGAGAGGTTAAATGACAATGTGGTGTACTACTACAGTCAGTAAAGTTTGTTGCCAAACTGTTTCACACAGTATTATACAGAAACACAAAGAAAGAAGTACATACTTCTTTTATACAGTAGTAAGTATACAGTACATACTTAGTATGCTACACATTAGCAACAATGTAGTGTACTACTGTTTGCAACGCTTACTAATGAAGTTTTCGGCTACATATTTTTAGAAAAACGCAGGCAGTATACAGTGCATACTGCATAGTATGCTGCACACTGGTTGTCAAGTGTGAATGTAATGACCTACTGTAAGTTTAAAATTAAAGAATTAAAGACAGTAAAGTACTTACTGCATAGTATGCCGCACACTAGGAAGGTAAAATGACAATGTAGCATACTACTGTCTGTAACAATTGCCATTAAGACTGTTTTGCATGCAGGTTTTATCAAAATCACAGACTATTAAGTACATACTTCATGTACAGTTAAGTATGTCACAACGCTAGTTCACAATTTAACATGCTACTGTTTGTTATGTTTACCATTGAAGGCTGTACTATACGTTTATTTTAATCGTAGGTAGTATATACAGTGCATAGTGCCAACTACATGCCGAACACTTTCATCACTGCAGATATTTTCATATACTAGTTTTATAAAAAATACAGTAGGCCACACACTAGTCAATTTAAGTGGTAATGTAGCATACTACTGTTTACTGTTGCAGGACTGTTTTACATACATTTTCAGAAAGTCAGAGACACAATACAACACATACTGCATACTAAACCACACAGTAATAAGGACAAGCAATTATTTAGTGTACTACTGTTTCATTTACTATTTTTTTATAATAAACTACCTACTGCATAGTGTACTGCTTAATGCTGCAGTGTACGATTATTTGTAATGTTTCACATAATATTAAGACAAATTTCACAGAATAAACAATGAAATCAATAAACAATATAGCATACTACGATACTGCTTTACATACTATACTTACAGACAGTAAGTACACAACGTGTAACTAGGATGCATCGAATAGTGTGCAAAACACAAAAGGTTTGCAATGTTTCATATACCGGTTTTAGAAAATTGTGAAAACGTAGCATACTACGTTACACATGATATTCTTCTATAAGGTAACAGGCAGAATACAGTAAATACTACACATACTGAAAGTAGCCCTGAAACCTTGTTCAACTTTTGTGAGGTATTTCCCAGAGCAGCAGTGTCAATCTCTGCGACTCTTGATTGAGATGCAGCACGGGTAGCGCTGAGGTCGCACCGGTTCGAGAGTAAACACAGAAACGCTGCCAGACACAGCAGGTGCTGAACATGAGGGAGGCAGGAGTAGGGATCATCCCTTTTCTTTTCTCTCCCCGTTTAACGACCCACATCACGGAGCCAGACTCGTGCAAGTCCTCGCTTACGCACTACAGCCAACGTCCCGCCCTCTCCGTGCTTGGAGCCGAGCCAAAATGCAAAGCAATGCACACGTTAGGAAGCACCTCGGAGTCTGGAGTCCCAACGGGGAGCCAGATTTTTCCCTCCACCATCGGGCTGAAGCTCGTTATAGCGGCTCCGGCGGGGGGCTATAAATAGTCTCTCCGCGCAGCAGCAGACCACAGCTGTCGTTCACAGCGTCTGAAAGATAGCGACCCGTCTGAGCTGGGACAGGTGCGCCTCGCCTGGGATTTCACTCGGATGGGGAAGATTTTTAGCTTAGTTATCCATCTCTGTCGCTTCCTTAAAATCCCACATTTCTTTCTTTAAATGACCATATTTAAGCGTTTACACCATGGGATGTTAAAGGGATAGTTCACCCAAAAACTTACATGCTGTCATTAGTTACTCATGCTCTCTGACCCTCCATAGACAGCAATTATATTCTACTGAACGTACACATCTCCACATTCAGCGAAGTCACGCGCAACTGAACTTAAAGAATGCTTATAATGTTGATTAGGTTTTGGGGTTTTCTCAAAAATGGCCAACGATTGATTCTGGTTTATTTTGTCATTTCGTAGTAACAATATCAGTATCGTTTATTTAAAGTGACAGTCAAGACCGTTTTACAGACAGGGCTTAGATTAAAGGTGCTCTATGAGATGTGGCAGGATTTTAGCACACGATTGATTGTACAGCGTGTATCTGAGAGTGGGTTCAGATTTGAGTCTGGTCTCTGAAGCTGGGGCAATTTCAAAGAAATGTTCTTTTGAGGTTCTGAAATTCTGGAATGTTTCTCGAGCATCAAATATCAAAATGATTTCTCAAGGAAGGTGTAATATGCTCATATCTAAATCCTTTAGACGTGCTTGATCATATAAAACACTTCATTGTCAATAAACTAAAATCGCCACACTGCCACCAAAATGAATATATTCAAATTAAAACAACATTTTGAGCCTATGGTTGTTCACTAACAATGATTCCTGAAGGGATCATGTGACACAGAAGACTCGGTTTATTATATTATGTAAACATTACATCATTAATTACGTATGTATTCAAATATGTTCATATACAAACCAGCCATGTTAGTTTGCGATTTCACAAAACGTAATAGTTTTGATCAAATAAAAGCAGCCTTGAGAGATTTCTTTCAACACTAAAAATGGCCAAATCTCAAACTTTTGCAGTTATGAAGTTTTAGGACAACTTTGAAGAAAGGTTTGATCCGCTTCAAATGTTGACTACTGTATATATGCAATACGCAATTCTGAACGTTTTGAACATAATTATTATCGAACACATTTCATGTGTATAAAAATGTTATACTCTCTCTTGAACTCTGCTGTGCTGTGGTGAAATGTGCTTTAGAAAACACTGATACAGAGTTAAAAACGTAGGATTTTGAAAACCAGTATCAAGAAGTTCAAATTAAGATAATAATGTCCTAAGAACAGCAAAACAACAAAGCATGAAGCAGGATTTGAAGATCCAGATGATATATATCCTTCTAATTCCTTCTCGGGTTTAGGAGTGTTTGCGCACAAAAGACTGCGAGCATGTGCCGGCTCCGAGCAGCAGACCGGGTTCAGGTTTCACAAGGCTGTTTAGGCCAGACCTGCTGCTGATAGACAGCAGTGGAGAGGGAAGAGAGACGGAGGGAACTCTTGGCACCGCGGTGGAAGGTTAACACGGGGCTGGTTTGGTCACATGGCTTACCACTAAAAGTTTTTATTGGGCTGAATCCCATCTTGTAAAAGTGTCATGTTTCCTGCTTTCATCCCACTTGACAAACACGGCATTGTCTCTAAATCACTGCTTTGGTTTTCGAGATGCTTTTTACAAAAAAAAAAAAAAGGTCACTTGATTTAGCTCCAAGCAGAACATTTATTCCAGAGACGATGAAGTTGGCATACTTTATTTTCTTAGTTTTATTAAAATTGAATTGGCATTCAAAAGTATTTTTCTATACTGGGGCACAAAATATTTACTGTAATTAATAAATATGAATAAATTCATTATAAAATATTTTTTCTAAATAAGCAAAAATTTTACATTATTAAATAACACAATTAATTAAACATAACTATTTCTTATGATTTCTAGCTTAAAATTCAATGAAAGCAAATATTTGGAGGATTTTATGATGCTCTTAACTTAACTTACCTCCCAAAAAGTTCTCATTATCAATTCCCATTAGCAACTTGACCTTGAACTTGGAAGGAAATTACTCTCCAACATTTGCACAATAAAAAGTCCAAATTCATAGTTTTATTAGTGCATCTGACCATGAACTTGCTTGACTGTATTATAAAAATGTCTTAATTCTCGACCAAGTTTCTAAATGCCATGGTTTCTAAGACAGAAGGACGTTTCTGTAACACAGCACCTGAAAAGCAACTAACCGTCTAGTAGGCCTACTTCAAACAAACAACCAACCCAAAATGTGTACATTGTCATAAAACAAATACAGAAACAACAATATCCCTCTGTGGTCAGACACACACACCTAAAATCATGCTGTGCTTGGCTTCTGAGTGCGTTTTCTCTTTAATTTGGTCTGGCTGTCCTGTGATGTGTTATCACTACTGAGATGATCCAGGTCTGTGCTTTCAGACTAAAACACCACTAAATGACCCACACAACTGGAGGAGCGTGCCAGAATTACCTCAGAAATACCTCCAGCCCTCCTGATTCTGCTTGACTTCTGTAAGGTTTTTTTAAAAAAAGGAACGTTCTAGTCCATCTGTCACCTATGAAGGGACTGTCATCAAAAGCACACAGTTTGGAGGAAACTCCAAATACGTAAAAAAAAATTCAAGGCTATTTTCAGAAACTTGCCAGAAATTTTCTGCTTGTTTGAAACCTTACTTTTGAAACTTAAATACATTCAAAAAGTTGAACAACTAAAATAAATTAAATAAATATAATAAATATTTAAAATAATATTTCATAAATACACTAAATAACTGAACTTTTTTTGCCCAAAACCATAAAAATATACATGAATTTTTCACAACAAAGAGAGGTGTCTTGAAATGTATTAAGTCAGTGAAATGAATTGAGAAACAACTTTTCAAAAAGGGCTAACTTAAGGTTGGAATAACTTTTGCGGAGATTGTTGCCTTGATTTTGTGGTCTGAACACTAGTAGCTAAAAGTTGCGGAGCCAGGAGCTATCATTTTTGTAGCGTGAGATCCTTATTCATATAGTATGACACACTTTTTTCTTTTTAGTAATTTAGTCATTTTAACTATTTGCCTATAATTTCTGCAGTTAATTATGTGGAATATGTGAACAGAATCACTTCCATAAAAACTGAATTTACTGTACAACCAAACATGTCATGGAATTGGGCACATTTTGAATGAATAAATCAAAAGTAGAGCATTTCAATAAATCAAGCTAAATTAAAGATATACACAAATATCTGTGACGCATGTTTAAATATGCATGTTCTGTGAATTTTTGAAAAAAATATGCATTTAGGAAATCCACACAACAACATCATTAAAAACATATGCATCTAAATCTATCCTCTTTGAAGCACCGCCACAAACAAGAAAATCCAAAGAATTTGAGGTGCATTTTTGAAAAGTCTTGTGCCATCAAGAAACAGAAAAACAGCAAGAGGTCAAAGGTATTTTAAAACTGAATTTTCCTACAGATTTTCCCAATAAAAATCTTAAAGAGTCAAGTCAACCTCACTAACGGTCTACTTCTGTTAAATGACTAGCCAGTAATATTTGCTGTATCTTTATGTCCACAAAAACCAGACTAATCACTTTGTGTTTCTAAACCTGATCCAAATGTTTTAATGACGGATGAAAGTTCCTGAGGCAGTGTGTAAATATGATTGACACAACATGAGGTCGTATTTATCTCTTTTTTAACATGTAAAAATTTCAAACTTTTTAGTTCAAAAATAAAAACTGTGCAGAAATAAGATTTTAAAAATAATGTGCTGACAGTTTGAATTTGCAGCAACCTTTGCCATCGCAAACATTTTGAAAGTTCTTTTCTAAACTCCCATTAGAACCTTCGACATCGAGCGGAATGTTTTTCTGCAGAACCACAGCGTTCTCTGGCAGTTGGATCAAAGTTGATATTATTTAGAATATATAGGTGATCAGTTCGTCCTCGTAATGGAAAGCCTTCATGAAAACACTGAACCAATTTAAATGTTGATCAGATTGGTAGATCTGAAACTATTTTGTTAACTGGAAAAATATAAACCAGCTATAAAGCATGTAAACGTGTGAATATATCTATCTTCTCAATCGAACGTGCAAATGTTTATTATTGATTTATGACAGAGTCTGTGGATAAAACTAAATATATGCACTGAAAAAGCTCTTTCAAGCATTAAGATACGCCAACATGGCAAACACAACAAACATGGGTTGCTTCAGCAACATCATCATCAAAGCTTTCTTTCATAACGCAGTTACCGGGCACTACATTTTTGATCGCAATACAGTAGTGCATGAAAATCTACCCGAAAATAAGAGTACATTGTCTAGAGCGAGGGCTAATATCAACAGAATACAAAGGTCAAAAATTGCCAATCTTGCTACGGAGAAACTTTTATTGACGAAATATTACCTGCATAATATGAAGATGAGTTTTCAAGAGTTGGTGTGCGCAACTAAATAAAAATGTAGGTTACTATTCAAGAAAACAATGTAGTCCAAATGCAACTGGAATCGTTTAGCATGATGGTGGAAAACACTTCCTGAAATTACACACTTCACCTGTCAAAATAACCATATCATCAAGTAATATAATCTGAACGCAGGTATGTAAGATGGATGCTGAAGTGTGTGAACAAGCACGACTTTGTGAATGAACAGCACAGAAGCCAGAGAAACAGGTCTCTACAGGTGCAACAAGACTTCTCCGCTATTAAACCGAGCTCAAGTTTATCTGCCTGCAGACATACATCATCAGACGCATTATGAGCTGGTCTGCATAAAGGAGGGGATGCTGAATTTATGCAGCCTATATATATCAACATGTTTGAGTGCCAGTCATCGCACACATGATGCTAATCTACGCCTATAGCTTGCACACTGCAGCGGTCACTATTTATGTGGTTAATGACATCTGAGGTGACGGGCCTGAACGTAACAGGTCTGCCAGCTAATATGTGACCCTGGACCACAAAACCAGTCTTAAGTCGCTGGGGTTTATCTGAAAACATTGCATGGGTCAAAATGATTGATTTTTTTTGTACGCCAAAAATCATTAGGAAATTAAGTAAAGATCATGTTCCATGAAGATTTTTTTTTGTCAAATTGCTACTGTAAACATATCAAAATGTCATTTTTGATTATTAAAATGCATTGATAAGAAATTCACTTGGACATCTTTAAAGGTGATTTGCTCAGTATTTAGATTTTTTTGCACCCTCCGATTCCAGATTCTCTTGGCCAAATATTGTCCCATCCTAACAAACCATGTATCAATACAAAGCTTATTTACGTGATGTATACATCTCAGTTTTGTAAAATTTTTACCTTATGACTGGTTTTGTGGTCACGTATAACAAAGCAGTCTTCTAACTGGACAATAGAGGTAAACTAGTCAAAAGTGCACTCAGTAAGTTTTTAGGACTTGTCAAGTACGTGTATGCTCTGCAAAGCGACACGGTTGGCCACGTGACCTCAATAGCGGCGCCCATTAAGGGGCGACCCGCTCCGTGTCAAAAAAAAAACGATTTTACTATAAAACTGATACGAATATTCGCTTTCTGAGAGATGAATGACTTTTCAAAAAATAATTAATAATCGCTTTTGACTAAATCAACGTGATAAAATACGTTTTAACGACACGTCTGAGTGTAAATAGTGAAACGCGTGGACTTCCTAGTAAGCGACACTAAGCCTACGCATTTCTGACTGTATCATAGCGACCGTAAAACGACGACTTTCACTTTCAGAAAGCGTCCCGGGACGTCTCGTGGATCTGTCGCTCTCCCTCACGCGCTTTCAGCTGGAGCTCCTTCCACGTGCTGCCGACCTGAAACTAACAAAACTAATGTGATGACAGACAGACTGATGTAATAAGCTATAAAAATGTCGCCTGGGCCTTTAAGGCGGACAGCAGTTGGGTGTTCATATGCTCAAAAGTTTGACTATTATGCTACTTGCTTCCCTCACCTTCAGATGCATTATTCTAGCAATGCTAGTTTCATTAGTAACTCAAGTCTGAACTGCACATGATTAATTATTCACCCTCCTGTCTGTACTCAGCACCGACTTTAAGTGTATGTAAAGACATGCATTGAAGGCTCGTTTCTCTCGTCCTGTCAAGCGAGATTTAATTCTATGAACCTTACCGCAGCGTTTCTGAACATGTGTGTTCCGGTGCTTGATTATTAGGGTATTTGGCAGGTCTGGGATCAGGCCTGCGGGACTTTTACCTGGAGCGTCTGGAGCAGGTGCTGTCAGCTTCGCTCGCTTCGCGCTCGGAGGGCCACCTTCCAGCACATTTTCAGCCATTGCGATTAAAATGAGCTTCTGGCCGAACGTTGCGGGGAGGGGAATTCAAAGCGCAAGATCCTTTCGTCCGAAAAACAGATGTTACCTTACTTTTGAAAGACGTGGGGAGTGTGGAGCGGCTCGGCGGAGGATTTTCTCAAAAAAGCAGCAACAGCGCCCCGCGTCGCCACCACCATTCACCCCATGATAATCCAACACCCAACACCCACATTATCATCGTTATATTACAGAGAGAAAACGCCTCCTTTCCGCGAATTCAACGTTAAATCCCAAATAAAATATCCACAGGAATCCTCGCGCGCGAGCGTCGTTAAATGTGCAGCGGCGCGCGATCCATTTTCTGACGTCAGTTTTCTCCGTGCAAAAAATCGTCTGGCTCCGTGTAAAAATGCACGGTTGCATAAACACGAGATATCTTTGCAAAACTGCCCCCTCGGCGCTGTCTGTCCTCCAAAAGCGTCCGGTAAACAATAACCGCTCGGAGCGAAACACGGACGCAAGCGCCGCTCTGAAGGGGAAATCAGATATACGAGGGTTTTGTGGCCGACGAACGCCGATTAAATCCAGGATTTTTCGCCAAAAATTCCTTTGCGGCGATATAAAGATGTCATTTTCCGCTGAACGGTGCAGTCAAACCTCGAGTTGGGTGCTCCGCGTCCAAAAATAAAAAATAGTGCTCTATCGAAATCCTGATTCCGAGCCGAGACAAGATGGCGGCTGTTGATTCCTTCGATACAAAAAGTTTTTTTTTTTCTTTTTCCAGATAGACGGAGCCGAGGGGGAGGGGGAGCGCGAGCGCAATCACGCCCTACGTCAAACCTGCTGTCAGCGCGCGACGCGGCCGGGCGAGGCGCTGCAGGATCACAGATCTCCCCTCAAGGGTCATTTACGCGTCAATAATCGTATTCGGACAGGGTTTTGCGATGAATGTTCTTGCATTAAGCGGGTAGTTTGCAATCAAACAAGTTGTTGAGGAACAGTGCGAGTTAGATTATTTTTTAATATATAAAACAAAATTTCAGTATTTTGATATCTTGCACCTATTCTTTTGGCCAATTGGCAAATATAGTTTTAATTAAAACAAGCTGTTAAGAAAGCTTAAAACTTAATTTTAAGTAATATAAAACATAAATTTTTATATCCTGATTGTTTATAAAAATGTTTTTTTCTTTCTTGTCTCACCAAACACATATATATTAATGAAAGTATCGATTTAAAACCTTAATAAGAATTGATATTAATAATAATGGTTTCTCCCACACATAAAACAGACACACACTTCTGGTATCATTTCATTGTTTCTCTACTCTGGAAATCTGGCACATGCACATGTATTATCAATTTTGAAACATAAAAATCAAATAAAACATGACATGATATGTACATACAAAGTGAGTGCACTGTGCAAATGTATACAGATTATGTTTTTTGCCCGAATATAACGGCTAATAAATCAATACCCGCAGTGTCTCATGTGCATAAGGACAAATTATCGAAGAACATGTGCTGCTGAGAAAAGAAAAAAAATCAAGAACAATAACATCTTGCCCACATTCCACAGCTCTGTCTTGCAGCTTCTGCCCACACTATTCAAATTCTTTGGTATACACATATTCCCATATATGGCACAAAAATAATTAATACACAGTTAATAAAGGCATGTGAAGTCAAATCCAAGGGCACATTTTTAACACTCGAGCGCCAAAAGATTTGCACTCAAATGTGCGTCTCTTACCCAATTAAGATTTGTTCAATTGTATACGAAGCCAAAACTGAAGCAGTGAAAGTCATGTGACAATGACCAAAACAAAAAAAAACGACATGATTTTAAAAAGAAAATGACAAGAATGCGGGCAGTGGTCAAATAAATGGGAACAAGATTAAATTCACGCTTTTCCATTTGAGTTCATTTAAAATATAAAACTTGAGTAGAATTCAATCTGAGGCACTTTTCAAGAGTTAGGCCTTAGGTGCTTGTTACATTAGGAGAAGCTGGGTGCAAAACCCCGTTTCTCCTCGCTTTAAGTGGCTCCCTTTCATAAATATGCCCTTTTGATATTAGGCTCCGTGGCTGCACGCAGATTCGTGCACAGCCCCAATAAATACAAATGCATTTAATACAAAACCACATACATTATGCACAATTAATTAGAATTCAATACTGTCAGCACTGGGCTTCTTTAGCCAATGGAGTGATACAATAACACAAAGGTGAATGTGTTGGCTGGAAAGCAGTGCACCATAAAACAATTAACAGCTAAATCAAATCCCTTTTCCATCCCGAAAAGTTCCATTTAAAGATACACAGTGTACATTTAAAAAAAAAAAAAAGAGGCTGGAATTATAATTTCACATCAAAGAGGAAATAATAATATAATACAATAACATAATATCATAGGTGTTCTGAAAGCTGCGGTGTCAAAAGACTCAACCCGGTGTTACAATTGAGAGGGAAAAGAGGGAACAAAAAGGCACTGGATTTTTTCCATTTTTGAGAACAAAATAGCGATTGCTCTGTAAACAGAAATAAAGAAAGAAATCTGTCCTCAAACCTCAGAGTCAAGCTTATACACGACGGCAGAAGATCCTAATAAAGGACTCGCTTTGCTTGATTGATGATTGAAATGTAAGACACGTCACGAGAGATCCTGCAGATTATCCTCTAGTGTTCTGAACGCATCAGAGACTAAACAAAGAATGTCAATAAAATCAGGTAAAGCAAAGAAAATCGGATTCGAAGAGCAGCTGTCAAAAGCTCGACAGAATTGATCAGATGCTCTAAAAAAGCAAGCAGAAATAAACTAAATTGCAAGCCCCTAGTTAACCTTCTTCTACAAGGCCATGGAGTGAACTGGTATCACAAGTGCGTGGTGGGCAATAAAAACTATGGCGATGCCACCATCACAGTGAAAAACAACTTATTCCGATATGAAAATCTGAGGCACTGAATGAAACCAATTAAAATGCACTGATAAACAATTCAGCAACACAATCTGTTCAACTGAACACTTCATTGAAGGCTTCGCTGGCTGGAGGTCACTGGATACATTTAGGACAAAAAAAACAGTGGCGCCCATGATATTCTTAAATAATGTGTCGTGCTGAAAATGTTGATTTATTTGTATTTATAACATTCAATTGTGGGGTTAAATTTTATGCAAAAAAAAAAAAAAATGCTGAATCGAACTTCCAAACACTGCTTGTTTTCGACATACTTAAAATTTTCAAATGCATTACAATCACCAGCCCTTGTGCGCCCTAATGAAAGAGAGAGCGCACGGCATGGTTTCTGCCATCTTTCTTGATTGCGATTCAGACAAATAAAGCTGATTGTGCCGTTTTTCCTCATTTCATTCCCTTTGATAAAAGCTACATTGTTTGCTGCCAGATACACTGGATATTAATATGGGCATTGTGGACAGAAGTGCCAGAAGCCCATCTTCATCTACCCTCCCTCGTCTTCCTTTGTTTTATTTTACTGAGACATAGGTGACCGCCAACGTGGTAGAGCGGTGAACTCCTATTTATTCATTACAATAACTTTAAAACATCATTCCGTAATCCTGGCTTGTTTTCGATCATTTTGTATCAAAGAGAGAGGAAAAGAAAATACTGAAATAAACGAACGAAATAATACGGCGTTAGAGGTGGAATACATCACGAACTGCATATTTTCACCGTCCACGAAAGCCATGCTGATATATTTGTTCAAGCATCCCTTTCATTTGTTCATTTGACCGATCTTACATATCGTGAAGGCACTTTCTAAACAAAAAAAAACATCCGAAATATTAACTCCATCCACTTCCCCCCTCTGTGCTACACTGTGATCCACACAGCAGATGCGTAGCGCACCCATTTTTCTATTTAGGTCACGTTATCAACACATACAGGCTAATGCTACTCATTGGAACTCCAACAGTTGTGGTCGGAAAAGCCCCTTTGAAGGAAGTAGAGCCCGAAAACGATCTGCGGATTGGCTCTTGAAGAAGGTCAGCCGAGGTAAGGAGGAAATCTGAATCACTCCACTGCCCTGAGCTTTGTACGCTCATCTGCGTCTTCATCTTCCTCTGCTTGTAAAGGCGTCTCTGGTCTGGCTAACGGCGCGTACAGTTGTGTTATCGAGGGAGGCTGTGTACCACTTAGCGATGGTGCTTGATAAGGACTCTCGTAATCCTTTTCTTTAAGCACTGGGTTGTCCTTAGTGTCTTGGTGCAACTCCTCTGTAATCTGAGACGGGCCTAATACACGGCCCTGAGGCACACCCTGGCCACTGATAGAGGCAACATTGGGAGAGGTGCAGGGAGGGTTTAGTGGTGCAGCAGATGTTGTTGTATTATCAAGTGTGTTGGGCTCTAAACGCCCAACGGCACTGTCCACCTGGCCTTGTTCCAGGCTTTGAGTGGATCCCGATCTGCCCTCGTTCGTTTGGGGATACAAGTAAGTCCTCATCTGCCCTTTTCCTTTCACGTTTACAGTGCCACGATAATCGAAGACGTAGTTCATTCGGCTGAGCACACAGTGGCTCTCTTCGCTAACCTGTATGCGGCACTCCACTCCCGTGCTGTCCATGCGGCTAGCGATGTTGACCGTGTCGCCCCATATGTCGTAAAGCAGCTTGGTTGTGCCGATGACTCCGGCAGTCAGGGGCCCGTGGTTGAAGCCAATTCTCAGCTTGAACTTGAAACCCAGCATGTTCTTGTTAAAATCGTCCACCACGCGCATCATTTCGAGGGCGAAGTCGAAAAGGGCAAGTAGGTGGGCGTGCGGATCCGGCTGTTCTTCGCACTGCTGCCCATTTAATCCAGATGCCGCCATATAGGTGGCGCCGATGGTTTTAATCTTCTCTACATTCGAGAACGCGGGCTTGCGCAACAGTTCGTCGAAGTCGCCAATGAGTTCGTTAAGTACTCGGTAGCACTCCTTCCCACCCTCGTAGCTCTCCTCGTAGAATTCGCTGAAGTTGACAATACTCGCGAAGATGACCCCGACGTTGTCGTGATTTTTAGAGTAACTCTGGTTCACCTTTAGTTGCTCTGCAACGTGGATGGGGATGATGTTACGCAGCAGCCAGTCGGCTTGATCTCGCATGGTCTGGATCTTGATGCGATGCTTGTCGGCCTCAACGTTTCCATGGTAATGTAGACGGTAGCTGACTTCGAATTCCCGGTTGAGGAACCAAACCAACATTAGCAGGAGGAAGAAGGAGAGCACGGTCTCTAGGACAAGTAGGTCGAGCGCTTTGGGCACACTGGACTGATCTACTTCAGCACTCTGGTTAGTCACGTTCCTGGAGCCAAGAGAAAGAGATGTTAGATTTGAGTGGTGTGTTCTACAGAATCATAAAACATCTAACCACTGATGGTGCTAGGGGTGCGTGGACTTGTCACCTAGTCTTTATCAAGGGGCGGTTTCAATGCCATTGAGTTTTAAAACCATCCATTACACTGCAAAAAAAAATGCTTCTCTAGCCAAGATTTTAGTCTTTTTATCCAGCCAAAATACTTGAAAATTCTTAAATCAAGAAGGAAAAATTGTCTTAACTGTGAAAATTAAGTACATTCAACAAAATAATCTGCAAAATAACTAAATTTTAAATGCAAAACAAGATAATTTTGTTTTCCCCACTAGCAGATTATTTTGCTTGTTACAAGTAAAAACTCATTTTTAGTTTTAGATATTTTGGCTGGAAACGAGACAAAATAATCTAGGCTAGAAAACAATTTTTTGCAGTGTAACCTGTGATTAAAGGCTGGAATATCCTACATGACCTTTGCATACATTTTTGCCTCCATTTGCAGACTGGACGAGATGGCAATAGTTAACCGAAACAATAGTTAACTTTAAAGCCAGTCTGTAGATTTTCAGGAATACACCTGGTTTATGATGGACAAAGACCATCATTTTTTTTAGCTTCAGGTTATGAGTCCATTCAATTGGAGGAATTCTGTCATGTTTGATATTTTGAGCCCATATCGTTGTCGTTTGTCACGTCTCCTGTGTGAGTTTAGGTGTTGTGTTTAGGACGACTTAGAAAATAAAAATATGTAAATGTAAATAAATGTGTGAATTTTGATTTCATGTTGACTTAATGTTAATTGGTGCCTTTTAGTTTGAGTAATATTAATAATGTCCATATGGGCTCTTAAATTTAGTTAAAGTAATATTAATACCACCAATATGGCCCCTTTAGGCTTGTGCAATTTTAATAATGTAAATGAAGTGACACACTTCAAAAAAAAAAAAAAACTCACTCACCCAGATGCTGGAAATCTGTCAGTGGCGCTGCAAAAAGAGAACAGTTATATTGATAAATAAAGAGTTAGATATGTACATCCATGCATGTCCACCTGAAGATGACCAGACACTTGAGTGGTAGGTTTACGTGGGGGATTGTTGGATTAATTGCTTTCAATATTAAATAATTTTTTGACATTCACAGATACACTTCTGTTGTTTTAGGTGGTACTGGGTGGAATTCTTCATCACCGGTGGACATGTACTATCATGAACAATCACGAAAGCCAAAGCAAAACTTTATAATGTTGCAAAACTATAACGATTGCAGTTTTATTTTAAAGAATAGTTCACAAAAAAATGAAAATGTGAAAATTTACATCCCAGATTTTGAGTTTATTACTTCACTAAAAGAAATTCTTAGAAATTTACTCCATTTACAAGCGCATGCTTACCAGAAGATCCTCTGCCACCAAAATGAGAGCCAAACAGTTAAATGATAACATAGCAGTATTTGTTTACATCTGTTTCAGACCGTTTTTACTTGTAAACGCGGTTTAAGATCCTCCTTTTTTTCTAGAAACATGCAGCTTCTCACTTCACAAGACATTAATTGATGGACAGGAATGGTTATGTCTTTATCAGCTTTTTGGACTCTCATTCTGATGGCACCCGTTCACTACAGAGGACCCACTGGTGAGGAAATTATGTAATGTTAAATTTCTCTAAATCTGTTATGAAGAAGAAACCTGCATGGCCTAAGAGTGAGTAAATCTTCAGCAAAATTGATCAAATTCCTAAAAAGTTTCTAACACGTTTGTTGATGCATTGCTAGCTGAGCAGGCTGAGGATGTCTGACCTGGGCCTGGTGGTGGTGGCGCTGTAGAGCAGGATGAGTAAAGATAAACCAGCAACAGTGGCCAGAGCAGAGCGCATCCAGAAACTCAGCTGGCAGAAGTTACAGTACTGGATAATAGCTATAATGAGAGCACAGCACAGGAACATGGGCACCTACAGAACCAGAGAAAAGAGCAACGCTTAAACAATCAAGCCGTATTACAGTTTGATCCTGTAGAGTATATTATTATTATTATTATTAGAGTACCTGGATGGGCAGATGCATGCTGTTAGCCAGGTGGGAGAAGACGGACACTGCAGGAAGTGACACGAGCACAGCCCCGATCACATGACGCGGTAGCCAGCCAGACACCAGCCTCAACAGAGACCGAGTGCAGTTTTGTACATCACCCTGACAAAACACTATACTGCGGGAGAAAGATGGAGACAAAAGCCCAACTTTTAAACTATATATTCTACATCAATTATTCATTTAAGTACAATTTAATTGTAATAAGAAAATAAATAAGTCAAAGTAATGATTTGTTTTGCCGTTATTCTAGTGCTCACTTACAATGAAACTAAATATGTAACAGTACAGAGGAAATGGCAAGGTGTAGCTCACCGAATGGACAAAACGACAGACACCAGCTCCAGCAGAGCGGCTGTGATTGCCAGACCGAGTGTGGTTGCTGATATGTCCATGGAAACGAGGGGATACAGGAAGCAGGCAATGGTCAGGGCGAGAAAAACGGCACAAGACAGAAAAACATCGAGCAACGAGCTGAAGACTGGACTGGCAAATGTCTTCACCGGCACACGATTCACCACCTGAGCAAACACAGACATGTGATGAGGCTACACTACTGTCAATCACCAGAAGAGGTCCATGTGTGATTGTGTGAAGATCTACATGCTCTATACAGGAGTTTTATTTGAATTTCACTTTTATAGTTTTATAGTTACATAATACAGAGAGAGAGAGAGAGACATTTTGTTTTCATCCTCTACCGCTTTTATAACCTTAGGTATTTTTGTTGCGTATTGAGGCTTTATTTGTGTTTTGTCTAATGTCTCTAGTTTTCATTTAGTTTTTTAGTCTAGCTTTTTTAAAAATGCATATTCTGAATTATTCATTAATTCATTTCAGTGTTCAAGTCAAATTAAAATGAGAAATGCTGCCGTGGTAATTTTTTATTCATATTAGTTATTATAATTTTATTCATAATTATTTTTTATTTATATATATATATATATATATATATATATATATATACACACATTTATTTATATTTCTTATATCTTTTTTTTTTTTTACACTATAGTTTTTAATATTTTAGTTCTAGTTTTTATTTTAATACACCATTTAAACCAAGCTTTCACTTTTAGTTAATATCTTAGTAACTTTGTTGTGTTTTTGCCATATTTCATATTAAGTCAAGTTAAACCAAAAATCTAAATTAGAACCGTATTTTGTATACATGTATTTTTTTCTATTAATATTTGTAACATTTATTGTTTTTTTTATTTTATTTCAGGTTTAATTGTTTAATATTAATATATTGTATTTTTTCACTTTTTAAAATAGATTTAATAGTGTTGTTTTTAATAGATATGTCTATATACTTTCTACTCATTGTACTCATTTGTTTAGTTAAAGTTTGTTAGTGTAGTACATTAAGTTAAACCAAATAAAACATTTTATTTCATGTTTTTTATTACTTTTTACCTTTTCAGTTTTTACTTTTAATTAATGTTTTACTTATTTTGTTGCATGTTTGTTTTATATATATATATATATATATATATATATATACACACATATACATACATATACATATACACACACGTTTTATTTTATTACAAGTGTGTACCTGCTCATGGTAGCTGGTGCGATAAGCCGACTCCAAAGATTTCTCCAGGAAGTTCAGACTCAGTTTGTTAATGGGCGGCTTGAAGAAGTAATCCTTCATCAGACTATATGGAGGAAAACGAGGTGGAAAATAAATGAACGACTGAATTACACAACCACTATTCAAAGCGATCTTCTCTCACTCACCTGTCTTCCTTGATCACCTCCACAAAGTGCACGTCGCTTTTCTCCCGAAAGTTTTTGGAGCGCAGCGGGAGGATGGCCGAGTGGTCCATGCCGCTGGCGCTGCCTCCTTCTGCGGCCAGACTTCCCACCCAGCTCCTGTCCTTCTCCTGGAGTTTGTCACACAGAGATGACTGGCTGACTCGCACCCGCTCCTCACACTGAGGACTCAACAGACCGTTCAGGGTCTTAGGGCTACGACCTGCAGGAAACTGCGCGACAGAAACAGAATTAGTTCAAAAGAGTCATCTGTTTGGGATTCATACTACAATGAATCAATTCAATCAATTCAATTCATTCTTTGAAAAAACAAAAAACTGTTTCTAATGCAGATCAATAAAAGATCTACTTGTTGTACCACTTGTTGTAACGTAGGTTTAGGATTTTGATTTCTCAAAAAGAATCACTACAGAACAGCTATTCCCCCAGAAATAAGATCTAATGCCAGAACTAGTTTAAAAGAGTCATGCGTATGGGAATCTGACTACACTGGCCACACGGTGTGATTTCCATTCGCTAAACCGGTTCAAAAGAATCATTTGTTTAAGACTTGGACTACCCTGGTTCTTCTATTTATCAAAAATAACTGACTACACAGTTTGATTCATTAAAAAGAATCTGTCATTGAGAAATCAGTTCTAATGTGGATCACTATAAAGAACTGGCTCAAATCAATCATTTGTTTGTGAATCTGACAGTACCGTTCAGACTGTATGCTTTCGATTCACTAAAAAGTACCGGTTCAAAAGATGAATTTGTTCAGGCTGGCTGCATTGTATGCTTTTGATTCATTAAAAGTAAATGTTCATAAGGTTCATTTGTTCAGGAATTGGACTAACTGTCCGTTTCTGATTTACTAAAAAGAACCTGTTCAAAAGACTCAGTTCTAATTTAGATCACTAAAAAGAATTTGCCCAAATGAGTCATTTGTTTAAAGGTGCTCTATGCGATCTTGCAGGATTTTAGCTCGATTTTATTTTTATCTTAACCGTATGCATCACCCCTCGATCGTCTTGCTGTCTGCCCTCTGAATACAGAGAAAAAACCCACTCTCGAAAGACAACACAGAGGCTGCAATACCAAAAGAAACACTATGGGCACAACAACAAAAACAAACTTCGACCAAACAACCGGCAAGAAAAGGTTGCCGACTGGTTGGCCGAAGTTTGTTTTTGTTTGGTGTACATCCTGCACCCATAGTGTTCTGCAAGATCGCATAAAGCACCTTTAAGAATCTAAAAACACCCTTGACACTGTGTGTTTCAGATTCAATTAAAATGAACCGATTATAAAGATCCATTTGGTCCATTTCTAAAAGAACCTGTTCAAAAGAATCATTTGTCCAGGATTCAGTTCTAATATAGATCACTAAAAAAATTGGCTCCAATGAGTCATTAGTTCAGTTTTCATACTGCATGTTTTTGATTCACTAAAAAGAACCATTCCAAAAGACTCATTCATCCAGGATTCAGTTTTCATTTAGATTTAGTCTCAGAGTAATTCTTTCGAAATTGGGCTACACTACCAACGTTCAAGGTTCTACAAAAGTTCACAAGATTCACTTGATCTTGAACTGGACTACATTGGTTGTGCTGTAAGCTGTTTTTAATACAGCAAAACAGTTGTCCAGTAAGTTGACTAATTAACTGAATTTTAACTGAATCTAGTTATACAAGTTATACAAAAATTCAGCTGAAGTGTAGCACTCCCATTAATTACCCCAGTATGTCATGATATATGGATACAAATGTCCACTAATGAAGCCTCCACTGAAACTGAGGCGTGTTATGGTGTGTGCTTCTATTGGGCTTTTCCAGTTGGTGTTCATCATCGTTCGTTCTGTACCTTGCTGCTGTTGGCTCGGTGTTCATCCTGGCAGCCATTTCGAGTTGCTTCATCTGCAACGGGATTGTCAATGACATCTACGGAGATGCTACAGGATGTGCACACAGGCTGCGTAGAGAAAGATGGAAGAGGTCGAGTGAATAACTGACTCGATCGTCAATTTTCATTTAAACTTGTGTAACAAACACAGCATGTGTGTGTGTGTGTGTGTGTGTGTGTGCACACCTTGCTGTGTGAGAGCGGTTCGGCGATGGCGCAGTGTGTGAGATCTGGAGTGTGTGTGTTTGAGGACAGACTCAGGCTGAGCTGGGAACAGCCACACTGAGAGCCCATCTTCCGTCTCGAGATCAGATACGTCTTTAAACCTACAAAACAAAACACAAACATACAAAAGGTATTGAAATCCCTCCATTCTTTTTCCATCTACATATTTCCCAGCAGGCTTCACACCGAACGTGTTTTTTTTAATTGTTTTTGCTTGGTAGTAATGCATTTTCGCATGTTGTACAATGTTTTACAATTTAGTTTTAATTTTAGTTGTTGTTAGATTGCACTGTATACTGTATCTCAGTTGAGAAATACAGATTTCAGCATTATTAGTCATCTGTGTGTGCATTTTCCTTGATAACAAGCAAGTTGAGTCCAACCACTTATATATCGTATCGCAATCGCAAATCGCAATTTTGACCTTAATAATCGCAATCGCACATTTTCCCCAAATCGTGCAGCCCTACATAGCAACATTACAAAAAAAACGGCAGCACACCCCCCCCAAAAAAAGGCAAAAACACATTTTCAGAAGCTTTTCTAAAAATCTACAGCTAATTGTTTACATAAATACATTGAATATTAGTTTTTTACTGTGAAAATGAAGTATTTATGTAACTTCTGATCAATTCGTCTAGACGGCAAAATGAAAAAGTTTTTCAGTTGTTCAACTGAAAGTTAAAAAAAAAAATTATTAACAGGCAGAAAATGTTTTTGTGTTGTCAGTTTTGTGTTTAATTTTATTTTGTTGGAGTTTATTATACGTTATTGTTCGAAGGGTTGGGAATAGAAAAAAAAAACCTTAAAAAAAGAAAAAGAAAAAAATGATTTCATATTTTAAAAGAGTCACTTTTGATAAGTGTAATGTATGGAAGCCAGTTTCTGTAGGCCACAGACATTTAAGTACTTTTAGGTCAATTTGGACATCACTCACAATTACCTTTTTTATTTTTTATTCAGTGGCGGAAACGGGCTTCCACGGTAATATATACTTCATATATTTTTAAAAAATATGCTATGTTTGAATTTAGCATTTAAATCTGAACCATCAGGACAAATAAGAAATCTCCCACTGACTTGCATGGCTTGAACGTTCAGGTAAGGTCTCTAAAATGATCTCAATAAAATATGTAACTAGTGCACTGCAATTGTTCGGCATAGCGCATGCAGCTTTAAGCTGCGCGATTAATGATTTATAACTGTAAAACGAACTGTAATTTGATAATGTGGTTTCCTATGAGGGCAAACAAGGTCTGATCCAGCTCTGATACTACACAGACACACAGCAAGTGCTCTAAAGCACCTGAGCAGGTTTGTTTCAGCACTGATGTTTACATTCAACAACACTAAGCACGAGGATGAGCACTTCTGTTGTGCCAACACACACACACTTTTGAGTGTCCGGTGGAAAGGCTCTGTTGTACCAATAGAGGCAAAAACAAACAGAAAGCGATTACAGCAGGCCAGTATCAGCCTGTTCAAACACACGGCTCACAAGCTCACCGCGTTACGCTCGTACATAATCTCCCAAAACACACACAGGCCAAGTGTCGGCGCTAACACCCCCCACGGGGAAAATGCTTGTGCATATTTGTACATAAACTACACAGCCTGCGGGAACACTTTCTCAACCGCTCCGGCGAGTTGCTCCGAGCAGCTTCTGTGAGACATGACAGATGCGTCTGAGAATAAACAGAGCCGTACTCTCGGTCGTAAATCACCTGAGCTCAGAGCGCAGGCTAACAAACCTCATAAAGATCAGCTCTGCTGTTTCTCTCTCTCTCTCTCACACACGAACACAGTTATTTGATATGTTCACATAATTGTGATAACCGTTATTGTGCACTTTAAATGCTAGTCACATGCTGTAATCCAAAAAGGAAATTAAATATACATATTTTAAATATTAACATTATTATTGAGCATATGAAAAGGAAGAGAAGACATTTACAAAATATACTATATGTTTTATATTATTGTTACATATATATATATATATATATATATATATATCACTGTTATAATACTAATAAATTATTATAATTTGTTATAATTATATATATATATATATATATATATATTTTTTTTTTTTAATATATATCTGTTTTTTTAGATTACAAGTATTAATTTATCACACTTTGTTATTAATACAATATTATTATTACTGTTATTATTATTAACACTAACATCCACAACAATGTTAAACAAAAATGACTATTATTTTATTATAAATAGTACTAAAAGAAAGAGAACAATTGTTTAGTAGTAGTAATAATTATGATATAAACTTAATTTACTATAAACAAAATCTACATAATACAAAATTTATAAAAGAAATAAAAAAAATATATATTATCATTATACTAAAATAAAAACATTTCTATCAATGCTTCTTTTTTTTATATTATATAATATTACTACTACTATTATTTGTTAAAAAAAACTTAACTTTCAAGAAAGAAAACTACATCCTAATGCATTCACACTTCACTAGATGCTAATCGTTGATGTGCTAATTCTAACAGTACATGAACAAAGGAGTCTGTTGCGACTTCAGGATGTGGCGCTTTTTCCCTCTCGAAATGATGTACTTTCCCATCAACAGCACATACTTTCAGTGCAGAGCGCAAGCATGCAAACTGATATTCAGCCACTGTTTCATGCTCAGCCACAAACACTGGGCCACTTCCGAGCGAGCGCGGAGCCAGAGTACATACAGATCCGAACACATAAATTTGACATTCGTCCAAACACAGTGGGGCCAAATCAATGAGCCATTCACGAGCATCAAGTCCCTTTGTGCCTTGAGACGCAGATTAACAAAGACCTGAGCCACAGAGCTAATGAGCTTCTGGGTCAGAACCTGTCTGAGCTGGATGGCCATGTGGACCCGCTCCTCCCAAGAGATCCCGACTCAAGGAAGTCATAAATAGTCCTTTGACCTCTCAAACATGGGAACTGAAAGCAAGCTGGGATCAGGGGATATTCTTGCAGTACACACAACCCCGGAGGCACTGCCGTCTTCCAGGGAACTGCTTTAAAGTAATTCGACATAGCTGGGAATTCCAACCCTGGGATTTAACCGTGAGGATCCCCACACTAGAGTTTCCATTCAAGCGTATTAGCATACATAACCACAAAGAAGCCGATTCGTGCAAACATTTGAGAAGTTTATCCTAAGGTCTTGTTTTATCCCAATAGAAGTTGTTGCATATAGAAATCTAGATACAGTAGCACAATGCAGTTCATTGAAATCTGAAGGTCAGTGAGAGGGACCTAGTAACTTAATTTGTTTTTGTAGCCGAAACACTGACTAACACGAGTGGAATTCAAAGGGAAAAGCAAGCAGAACTAAAGGCAGGTGCATTGCTCTGATGCCATTTCCTCTCTCGCAGAATCTATTGATTTGGCATTGACAATAGAAACCATTTTGGGTTTACTGCGAGTTCAGTTGGGAACCTCGTGAAGTAGCGTCACAAGTATTGTAAGACCACATACTAAGCAAGTGTGTGTGTTATACCAAGTATAACTTTAAAGGGATTAGATAATGCCAATTTTCCACAAGCTGATATGATTCTGTCTGTGTTCTGTAGTTTGTAAAATAGTTAGTTTAAAATTTCTCATAGATAATGTAAAAACACCTATTTTACCATGTCAAAAACAGCTCTTTTCAAAACACTGTTTGGTGTACTTCCCCCTTTAAATCTTTACAAGCTCTGCTGACCCCGCCCCTCTTTTCCGAGACGCTCTAAGAGAATGTTTATTTAGCTGTATTCATAGTGAAACTGGCTAATTAGCACATTATTAGGAAAGGCGATTTGCAAAGATTCGTTAAAAGGCATTATACTCACTGCTTCTGTAGGTGAGACTGGATCATGAATGATTCTCGCAAACAAACGCATTTAGGTAGATCAAGGGCGCCTTTCCTTCAGAACCAAACTTAACGTTTTTTTTCTTTAAAAACTTCCTGTATGTAATCAATCTTTATATCGAATATCTGATATTCAAACAAAACATTTGTGATGAAAATGAAGATTAGGCAATACGGTAAATATATATTCATATTGAATAAGAGTAAAAAAACTGGTCGACCAGAGGCCGTTTTTTAATGGATGTTGTGAGAGGCTTCACTACACTGAATAAAC